>JACXGJ010000342.1:0-136961 GCA_016801105.1 Esox niger
TTATCCCAATGTCATACTGTATACTATCACATCACAGAGTATATGCTGGTTATCCCAATGTCATACTGTATACTATCACATCACAGAGTATATGCTGGTTATCCCAATATCATACTGTATACTATCACATCACAGAGTATATGCTGGTTATCCCAATGTCATACTGTATACTATCACATCACAGAGTATATGCTGGTTATCCCAATGTCATACTGTATACTATCACATCACAGAGTATATGCTGGTTATCCCAATGTCATACTGTATCCTATCACATCACAGAGTATATGCTGGTTATCCCAATGTCATTTTGGAAGGATCGGATCAATCAAAAGAAGTGTGTCCCTGTTTCAATGCATGTTAAAAGCAGCAGGCATCAGAGTAAGATCTGCATACATGAGACTATTAACACGAGAGCTGTGATCCCTACGTTGCCAAAATGCTTGGAAATCACTTTATTCCACTGTTTCTGCACGCCATGGCAACAAGAATTGCTCTTTATCAAAGGGGGAAATCCAAGGGCTGTTTCATTATTATGCTATGCCAACCTCACCATCAAAATCTGGAAAAGCACCCCAAAACTGCCAAAAAATACCAATGACAAATTAGAAAAGTGCAGGAGTGTAACAGGGGGCTCTGACGAAGTTCCCCAATTACTGAGCCGCTGCCAGAAGACCAAATGACTCGGAAGAGGCCGTATAGATAACAATCACAATGTGTGCCTACATTCCAAGAAAAGCACTGTACTTAATAATAACCACTGAGCCTTCCGTAATCAAGACATAGCTGTGTTCCGTGCTATAGAGGGACTGGCTCTTCGCTCGCAACTGCTTAGTCTGTAGCACACTGAAGTAGGCATACCAGCCCAAAACACATCCAGTACTTACAAAATCTAAACATACACATAATCAGAACCTCGCTAGGCTCTGATTCACTGTCATTTGTTTAATAAAAAATAACTTGATTTATTGGGTGCATTAGAGAATCAATGTTTTTTTTTGGCATGTTTTGGTGACTATTTATTCCTCCTTAGGGTCTTTGGAGATATAGATGGTGGGTGTTTATGCAGGCTTTTCCAAAGGGATGTGTCTGCTCTAAAAACAGTAATCTCACACAGAAATATTGGTAAAAACGTTTGTAAGTTGATGTCTAGTTTCACTGTAGCTGAAACACCGGACTACTCATATCAGACTACTTGTCCTGCCCCCACGATAGGATGCAAACCTCCTAAAATAATTTCTCAAGTGCTCACTCCAGGAATGAATTCCCAAAGGGTTTTATATGTGACTCTCAAGATACCGAAAATATGTCCGTGCTAAAACATACCTTCCTGTGTGATATTTAGAAGTGAGTGGGTGACCTTGAGCTGTACTTGTTTCCCTTTGTAAGTATATTTTTACAAGCCAACTTCCAAAATTAAGAAGGTAAACGAAGATAAATGCATGATGAGCTAATGCTTTTTTGGGAAAGGCTGAAAATTCATATTCAGACATTTTTTCCAAGAATCCCAGTCAAGTAGTAAGTTCAAATGGAATACAGTATGGAGATTTGAGGCCTGCTCTTGGCCTGGGGTCAGAGTAGTTGGAACAACCCAAGTGCTGTGACGGTTGCCTTGGTTGAGTGGAAAGCAGTGCAGGCTAATGGGGCCTTGCGTCCCACTTTATTGGCCTACACCTGGACCCAGGAATTTTTACTGCTTTGACTAATCTAAGCCGACCTTTGTCTTTGAACAAGGTCACTTTCTGTGGCCTCCACTTTTGTACCAAAACATGTAATATTAAAACGTTTACGCAGGTCATGCTTCACTGTGTGGGTGTGTGTGTGTGTGTGTGTGTGTGTGTGTGTATGTGTGTGTGTGTGAGTCTGTGTTTGCGTGCATGCATATGTGTGTATGGGTCTGGGTCTGTCCAAAGCAGTCCCTTTGTCAGTGTTTGGCAGAACTCCATACAAGATGTTTGGAGTGCTGCCAAATCTTCCGGCACATGATTCCTCTGGTGGAGCGGCCATTGCCCCAGCGAATCTCCGACTGGACTTGAAGGTTACGGTAATGAAAGCGCTTTTGTGAAACTGCCAGTGCCTAACAAGAGAGCAAGGCCCAATTTGGGCTCATTTATTGGTTCAGGCAATGCGCTCCCAGCAGCTTTATGTGGCATCTGTTGGGATGTTTTCTGGCAGAGGCAACAGGTGAGAGAAATCAGCTGGAGGGTCTGTAACTGTTTGTCATCTTGTACCCCTTTAACAACCCCACTGAGGTTATGATTGAAATGCATATATCAAGATTTAATTACTGCAGCACATTATACCATTTGCATGCCTATATAACATACACATGCCGTCACACACTCGTTTTCACCAATACTTAGAAAAATTGCCCTAGGGAAGATGGAAATATAGAAAAAGACAACATACAATAGGTCCCTAGAGAAGTTGTAGAGTCACAAGGAGAGAAGTCCCAAAGAGATTTTTGATTTTACATGGTTAGGTGTCTTCCAGAAAGTGTGTTCCAGACTTTATACAAGTTTGTCATGCTTCTAAATAGATTTTTTTACTGCACTGGTCACTTTAGAGACAGAAACATTACACCGCACACATTTCAATGGGGAAGTCAGCTTATTCATGCTAAGGCTTGACTGGAAGGTGAACCATGTGTGGCAACCAACTCCCTGATGTCCAGAAGAAAGGGAAGTGATAGTGGTGATAAATCATTACTCATGAATAACAACAAAGTTCAGCATCAGAGTTCACAACCTCTTATAACAAGGGTTCCACTGAACAGCTATTTCTTGGTTTGGTCGGGAACAGCATCTAAAACACACTAGCCAATCAATGGCGATGAACTGCAACACAAACGAAAGCAATTTTGCACACGTTTGTTACCCACAGGTGCACAAGGCAGTTCACGTCCCCCCTTCAACATTTTCTCAACCACAGTGGAGCTAACTCTGAACACAGTCAGGCCAGGTGACCCTGTTGTTCTGGGTTGTGGTAGGTGTGGCCAACCAGTGTGGTGTGTACTGTGCAGATGGCACCCTCAACATCCCTGAACACACACCCAACTCTCAGCTTCTCTGCTTCTACGAACCACCACCCCCGTAGCGGTAAAAAGAAAAAAACGAATCTAACGTTAGTACAAAACACTGATTTGTTCTCTAGACTCTCATGTCAAAGTGTGCTAATGAGTTAACGCATCTTGGATGTTTCTGTTGATTGAACAGGTGTACATTCTATAGTCTTGGCACAGTGAACTAGACAAAAACATTTGTCTTAATCAAAAATCTCAAAGTATTTCTAGAGACACTGTATTCCAGCACCTTGGATTTGAAATTATACAGTCACCATGGGGTGAAACTGTCAGCTCATTTAACATCTATATAGGATTAACAGTTCAAATTTTTACCGCATACTTTGCGCACAGACCCTCCCGTTTTAGTGTGTACTTCTGCATTACCCGAAGAACACATGGCTCCAGGATGCACTATGGTAAGAAGGCAAGCTGGCAGGGGCAATGTGATGTTTTGGGCAATGTTCTGCGTGGGAAACCTTGGGTTCTGCCATTCATGTGGATGTTATTATGACACATACCACCTACCTGAGCAGTGTTGCAGACCATATGCACCCTTTCATGGTAACGGTGTCGCCTGATGGCACTGGCCTCTTTCAGCAGGATAACGCACCCTGCCACAAAGCTAAAATGGTTCAGGGATGGTGTGAGGGACACAACAACGAGTTCAAGGTGTTGACCTGGCCTCCAAATTCTTCAGATCTCAATCCAATTGAGCATTTGCGGGATATTCTGGACAAACAAGTCCAATCCAATTAGGCCCCACCTCGCAACGTACAGGACTGAATAGTTCTGCAGCTAAGGTGGTGGTGCCAGATACCCCAGCACACCTTCAGAGGTCTAGTGGAGTCCATGCTTTGACGGATCAGGGCTGTTTTGGCGGCAAAAGGGCGACCTACACAATTTTAGGCAGGTGGATATGATATTATGGTTGATCGGTGTACATTGACCTGTAGTTCAGATGAGAGGAAGACTGTAAGTACCGTAACAACTTACAGATACCTTAGTTACATGCAAGCAGATGAAGAAATAAACAAAATGGTGAATGTAAACCAGGAGAAAAAACACGCAACCCTTCTCAAAGCAACAAAATATTTTAATGTGAACAACCCTTCTACATTTTGAACCAGTCCCCTAACGCTAGTAAATGTTGAACAGTCCCAAAATGAGCGTGGTTCAAATATTTTATTAAATGATTCAATTCATATGTTCGTGTTGGTAAATGACTAATGTGACACGGGGGGGACTAATGCTGTCCACTAGAGAGACTTAGCTCACCCCATCTGTCGGATAATTATGTGAAGGCACTTCACTGGAACGTCAAGAGACGCTGGCACAAATAATGTATGATGTAACATTCCAGGAGAAAACAGCAAGAAAACGTAGGGAGTGAGGGAGGCGCTGAAATACTGGAAGGTTTGTTTTGTGAGGCTATGAGTCGTCATGGTTACAAAGGGGGAAACCCACACAGCTGTTAGCAAGCAAGCAAAGCGTCGGGTGAAGGAGGGGGTCGGGGGGGGCTTGCATCTCCTCCAGGCTCCTGTCTGACGATTGGCTCAGGAGATGGGGGCACCAATGGCAGGCCCTCACTGGTTTCATCATACGAGAGGCCTTAATGCGCTGCAGATGTGAAGCCAACAGGAGCTGGCAGCCAAACGACAGCCAGGATGAAGCAATCCCCATTCCAAACCTCCTCCTATCCATCTCTCCCCCGTTCTCACTTCCCCTCTCCTATCTTGGCACTCTATGGGACTCAAAATCTAGGCTTGTTTGCTCGGCCAGGCGACTGGATTCGTTTATGTTTGAATGCTGCACAGCCAGATGCTTTCAGTTGTATACAGTCACAAACATCCACATCTGTTCATACGCATCTAATACATGCTCACGTAGACAGACTCACATATACTAAATTATAGAAAACACCTGCACCCGTAGACGTTAGTCCAGTCATGACTTGGAATTAATTTAGATATATTCATTGCGCTCTCTGCTCAGTAATATCGCTTGTGGAGCTATCAGAGGAGCTGGGAGATGACTTTGTGCTTCACACTGTGTTTTTAGACTTTTTGGTTAAAGGCTGTAGCGCTGCCGTTATTTGTCATTCTCTCGCCATCTCTAACTATAACACAAAATGAGCTCAAAATATATCCCTGCAACAAGTACTGACTGAAGTTAGTCTTATTAAAAGATTGGCTAAATTGTCATGACATGAAAATACAGCAATAAATTCCTCTATCTGGGTTTCTTACACATTTTTGAACTAACAAGAGCTAACAACAAGTTGTATGCATGGAAGTGCTTGGTAATGAATCACCCCTTGCGAAAACATTTTAACAACGCATCGTGACCAAATCCCCAGAGTTTGGAAGTTGTATGTGATGTAGTCAAAATGAAATCACATCACATATAAAATCACATATAAGTAAGCAGTATAATTTCAGAATAAAATATATATCATATAGCAATAACACATGTAAGTGATCTTAATCAAGGAAAACAAACATCATTTCAATGCTATACAGTAAAAATGCATAGGTTCATGTTTTCCTGAGTTTATGAAATAATAATTTGATTTAAATGAGGGTTGAAAATGTTGTGTAAGTGTTACTAATGGAGAATTCCAAAATTATTCAAACATTGATCAATTCTCATTGTTATTGAATAGTAATTATTTTTATTTTAAAATAATGACACGCAAAAACAATTTTAGTCAGCTGAAATTGTTTTTATGTTAGAACATATTTTTTATATTTTAATTTGGAAAAATAATTTGCTTGGATGATTCTTGGTGACCGGACTACTGTAGGACATTCACCATCATTCCAATGTTGCTTTGGCCTTATGATTCCTGCTGAAAGGTGAATTTCCTCCCAAGCTTAATTTGTGAAACTGAAACAGAATCTCTTGCATTATTTCCCTGTATTTTGCTACATCTTCCTTCAACTTTAATATGATTCACAGATCCTGCTGATGAAAAGCATCCCCATAGCATGATGCAGCCACTACCATACTTAACTATTGACGGTAGGTTATGAGACATGGGCAGTATTAGATTTACACGGCACAATGCTTTGTGTTTTGGCCAAAAAGCTTTACCCTGGTCTTATATTTCCCACCAAAATGTCGATCTGATGTTTATTGCTGATACATTTTGAGTAATGGCCCGTTAATGCAGAGCTCGTTGGCAAGTGCACCATTACTCCACTCCCAGTAACTGAACTGATTGTTTACCTCTCTGTGGCTTTTAAGAAGTTTCATTCTTGTTTGAATGCTGAGATATGAGTGACAGTCTTTTCTTGGCAGTGGTTTGAATACTTTTGGAAGGGGACATGTTTTGTAGCTTTTAGCTATAGGACAATCACTTTACATTTCAGTTATTTACAAAGCATATTGGGAATATCAATTAACACGTTCACAATAGTTTTTTAAACCCAGAAAATAGCATTAAAGACTATTGATATTGTATATTCAAGGAACAGAAATGTTAATATTTTGATACCTACAGGGGGTTTAGCATTTCAAATCATACCTCTAAACGATCCATTTTATGAACATTGGAAAACAATTGTATAAATTAATGTAAATTAATGTAATACAATAGAGCAAAGGGTGGTTTAATGTCTGAATAATTGAAAACAAATGCAAGTTTTAATGAAATTTGGATTATGACCATATTCTGCTAAAAAAAGATATTGGTTTCGATAACCAGCCTAATATAATATTGAATTTAACATCTAAAATAATTTGTGCATGAAAACATACCTACTGAGCCCCTCACAAGGTTAGTGTAGGGTAAACTAGTGATACACCCAATCAGGGCATACAACAAGAGCACCTGTCCCTCCCTTTTGCACATCAATGCCTTGTTTGACTAAAACTAAACTGCTCCTATCTGACCCATTGAACTTTCACAATACAGTAGAGCCAAAGGTACAGAAAAAACTGAAACGGACAGACCTCTAAACATAAGCGAAGCCTCGGGGAGGGAGGTGCCCTCCTTGACCTATACCCTTTCAGCTACATGCTCTCTCTGTACCTGCCTGTGGAAGACTCCATTTCTCAGTGGTTGGCCAACCTCCAGCTGTTACCCACAACAATACATGAGGCCTCAATGACAGCAGGTCATCATAGAGCTTGTACCCTGTTGAATATGTTATTGCCATGTTGTTACCATTTTATTACCACACTCAGACACTATTTGAACTATTCGGTTGAAAAATAATTTATTTGCACATTAAAGATGCACTGTGGGAGTGGACAGCATTCATAAAATACCATGGAAAAGTGACAAAACTATGCTCAGGACACAAGACATGACATACCTTAACAAATGAGTGATCACTACTTGCTGAAATTATACAAAAAAATCCACAATGCATCAGAAACCTTCCAAAAGAATATCCTGATAAATGGACTTGACCCTAAGTTCTCAGCAAGACTTCGACACAAAAGCTCTACTTCTGTCCCGGCAGATTCCATTTCCGATCGCTGGCATCTACAGGGTGATTATGGTTGGCCATGTCCCTGGGCCCTGTCTGTGGTAGAGGAGTCTGGGTAATGGCTGCCTGTAAAGACTGAGGGGGTTTGGATCTCTGACACTTCCTCTTGGGCGACCAGCTCCAAACAAAACAGCAGGTGCTACTGGTGAGTCCCAAACCACTAATCAGCACTTTGCAATAAATATGTTCCACTTCTTCAAAACCAGAGAGAGCAATTTGACTCATTTGAAAAAGCTTTACGACTCAGCTCAACTGTTCTTTCAGTGAGGTGGCTCTCGCTTTTTCTCAGTGTCAGCCGCAACGTAGCCATATTCCTGTCTGTTTACTCACAGCATGAAAAAGAGTGGGTCCTCTTCTAAAAACCTCAACGTCACCTTTGTGTGTGCATTCTTTTCCCCCCTTTTTTCTTCCCACTCGCTCTCTTTTTGATCCTCTCTTCTGTGGCACCTAGCGATTACATTGTGATGACTGTGTGTGGAGTTGATGGGTTGAAGTTAGTGAATGGATGAGTGGTATGTCTGTCTAAACAGGAGCCAGTGAGAGGAGGAGAAATAACAATCAATTAGTGGCAAAGGAGGCTGGTAGAACAGTCCTAAAAATGAACCACTGTCAAGCACGCTTGTTTTTCTGCATGACTGTGGATGGCTGCCTGGCTACACTGCTGGATCTACTGCACTGCTATGGTCACACAGTCCATTGCTCTCTCATAAAAAAACAACAGTCAAAGTTTTTGGAATGTGTTTAATAATGTTTTATTTATTCTGTTCCAAAAAACAGATGTACTTCAGACAATCTACTTTTGTGGGACCTCCTGGTATTGTCTCCGAAGTCACAATGTAAAGCGAACATCAGTTATTCAAGGGTTTTCTGGGTATTGGTGAGGGCATCGGCAACATATAAGAGAAAAAGCAGGTGCGTTCCTGCACTGAAGCATGGCTCGACTAATGTGCAGATATGATTCAGGTGCAGAAGAATCGTTGGAAAGGAAGTGGTTATAGTAACAGGAGGAAAACATAGACACATTTTTCACCCTTGAAAGAAAACAACTGTTGTGTTGCGCAACTGCTTGGTTTTAGCTTGTAAGGTTGTGTTTAATCAGACCCAAAAATTATAAGTCACAATATCAAAAAACAGCATCTGTACTGGAATGCAGACTCATATCAAATTGTAAGCACTCAATATAAATCTCAGATGGTCTAATACAAAGACTGACACAGTTCACTTAGTGGCACATCCATTTGAAACAATTTCACTGAGAAAACTGTTACTTATAGCCACAGTTCAAAGGTATGATTATGATTATAAATCACATTTACTGTTTGTAAGGGGCTCTGTTTTTTTGGTAAATCTTTTAGTGTTGTTTTAAAAAACAAAATAATTATTATTTCAGCACTGATGGCAGAAAACTGAAGAGCAACTGAAAATGAATAAGCATATGAGTTGAATCACTACCAGATTTGGTGAAAATGGGCAAATCAGATGCGACTCCAACACAGTGTTAAGCATGCTGTTATAATCGAACAAGAGCAATGGTATCTGTGATGACTTGAAGGATGTGAACAGCAGAAATCATTAAGTCTTGCAGCTCTTATGCATCGTCAGTTTCCAGATCCTTATAGCACCAGATTACCGTCAAAGACCAAAGACTGATAATGCGTGTCATTTCCAGGCTGTTATCAAGCAACCAGCATTTAAATGTGGTCCCATACAAACATACAAGGAGACAATCCTGGTATTTTATCACAGACAACATGATTATATCACAAAGGCACTTGAGTGCTGACATCACGGTCGGTTAATGATGTCAAAGGTCTTCAGTGAAGACAGTTCCATATCAACAGAGTATTGAGCCAAACACCTGAACCAAATTAGATCAATACAGGAACGAGACAAATAGGGACCAGTAGCACGACACTGATCAAAGATGGCAAACAGACACAGGTTTAGCTAATGTGTTAACACACAGCAATGCTCATCTGAGAGGTGTTATCTTCTAGGAGTAAATCGTTTTTTTAAGTTGTTGCTTTTCACCTCTGTAAAACAGTGGAAGCATTCAGAGAAGAGAAAATGCTTCTCTCCTTTCAATCAAAGAAGGGAACAAATCTGTGAGGATTTCAGATCGCCATGACTGATAGTTTCAGAACCTACTACAATACAATGTTCAAAGCCACACTTATTTGAAGCTAGCAGTAATGCACTGTGCAATGGAAAACGTTTTGGTTTGTTGAAAATCCCACATAACAGTGACAACACTCAAATATCATTTTGGACAATAATCAACCCAGCGTTGAGAATGTTGGTTTTCTACATTTGAAGGATGCATTAAACAATGTACAGAATGAGACAAGCTGATGTTCCATCAATCTATCAACTCACCTTGCACGAATGAGGCAATATAGGAGAAGGTACTGGGAACTGACATACCCATGGCAACTTGGGATACATCCATACTTCAATTAACTCTAGACATGTTCGGATACAATTTAAGGTCTTATACGGTATATATTTTTCGAGACCAAGTTCACAACACAATTTTCCCAGGAGACATAAAAAAATTGAAATGCCCAGTACTCTACATTCATACTCTTTATCCTAATTTACATGACTGTTCAATCATAATTTTCATGCAAATAAAATGTGGTGCCTTGAAAGTACTTCGGCTGTGACATTAGTTTGTTTGCACAGAAATGCCTACACAAATCTATCTTTGCAAATGTTTCAAGGCATCACTGAACAAGGATTTCCTCAGTCTGTCAAAAAATGCTGCTGCTATCAATGCACTATTTTGGTTGTGCCTGAAACACTGTGGAGGTTGAACAGGGTCCAACAGAACTTTCTGTCAGAGTTCTCGAGTTAGATGATGTATTGGGAATGTAAATGTAAGTTTAAGTGAATTTTGTATTTGTAAAAATAAAAATAACCATTAAAGCTTGTTAATCATGTTTGAAACTGATAAGAGTAAACACTTTGGTACATAGTCTCCCAATTTGAGGGCATCAAAAGTATTTGGACAATTAGCCTCACAGCTGTTTTTCTTAATAGGCTGGTGTGTCAATTTCTAGTGGTTTACACTAGTGATTTTGGGTTTTGCATGGGTTTTGGAGTCTGTTGCTGGTATCTGACAACATGAGGACCAAACAAGTGTCAATGAGAGTTAAGCAGCCATCTTGAGGCAAAAAAATCTAAATAAATCTGTCAGAGACAAAGGTGTGCCATAATCAGCTGTTAGGTAGATTGGGGATAAAAAGAGAAAGCTCTGGTTAGCTCAGCAACAGCAAATTTGCTTATAGAGGACCAGTCCCATAGACAAAGAATACTTTCAATGGTGAAGGAAAAACCTAACAGTCCAACTAGCATGAAGCATTCACCAGCTGAACTTTAGAAGGTATGTTAAAAGATACAAATACCTATTAAGACACAAGAACAGAACAACCAATTTACTGCTCGCTTAAAAGTACCTAAAAGAGCTTATAGAGTTTTGGAAAAAAGTCTTACGAAAATATAAAATGAAGATTAACCTGTACCAAAGTAATAAAAAGAGGAAAGTATATCCAGCCAATTGATAAACATGACTACATTAGCAAAATGTTGATCTATCCAAATTATTCAGATACCCTAAAATTAAACTTTGTACAGAAATGTATAAATGGTTTATCGGTTACGGACAAAAATACCAATCATTTAAAGCTGACAGTCTGAAACTGCTGCCAACAGACATTTCATAATTTCAATCCAAACTGCTGGAATTCAGCGTCAACAAAATGAAAAAATGTCACAATCCAAACACATAATAACATATTGGAATTGTATTCTTTTTTCAAACACCACGCACGGGAGAAACCATGAGGCAGATGAAGAGGGAATACATAATCTCTTTGAAATATCTTGCCTTGCTTTCATCTCATTTAGAGTGCAAGGCCTTGGCATTAAAGGACAGTTTACGAATTCATTGTCATAACAGTCCGTAACACTACCAACCAAGCCATGACAAGTGTGGGCTATTCACATTCATGAGTTTGGACGTGATAACTTCTCAACAAACACACACAGAGACCCATCACATCACGGTAGCTGCCAAATCCGCATCAACCACCAGCCGACAGCTTGATTCAGTAAATGGTGGTGAAGCTACAGTAACACCATTAAACATGAAGAAATGTGTCTCTCCTCTCTTCCTCTGTACTATACTGTCCCCTGTCCGACCATCCAGACAGTAAATTATCCCCTAATCACTGATCTGAGCCGGCCTGGCCTCTGAAACAGGAAGAGACTAATGTGTTCTAGATAAAAGAGGAGACCTGAGCTATCAAAGCCCCACAAGCAAGGAAAAGAGCACGTTTGGCTGTTTGAAGTTGTCAAATGAAGACGTTGATGTGAGCAGTAATGTGAGGTAGAGGTTTGTCTGCAGTTGCTGAGCGGCTGCTGTCCGGCCCCCCCCCATCTACAGACCACGTAATTACCCCCACTAATAAAACTGGCTGTCTACCTAAGGCATGAAAGCAACACGGATACCTAATTGATTGCTTTGAGGAACACCCACCACTTTAAACAGGACCACTACTGTAGTACACCAGTTTCCGTGTGTGTGAGGGGAAATGCTGTGTGTGTGTGTGTGTGTGTGTGTGTGTGTTAGCATTCATTTTTAATTTCTAATTCCTACATCCACCATTGGCAGGCATGTAATTTGGGCCTTCAATGGCTATACTTTGACTTGTCTACACCCTCTATATCCTCTTCTAGTCTTTGCTAATTCGTGGTTTCAGTTGAAACAGACCAAGGGTTGTGCAAATGAAGGTTGGGGTCGATTCAGAATACATTAATTCAATAAAGAAAACAAAAATAAGCATATTTTGAATTACATTTCTATTTAACTTAGTATTGTTGAATTATAAAATCAATTAAGAAGTGAAACATGAGGTTTATTGACCATGGTATTGGATATATTAATGCAAACCAAACCCATTTCAAATGTAATTTGGATTATCATGTTGTCATTAGATCCACCAGGACTGAGGACAACTGAAGTCAGTCAATTCAAGAAATAAACTGAAACTCCATGGAAGATAAGGAAAATGTGGCATCCATTACCGATAATATCCCATTCAAACAGAAACACATAGGTATGAAGTTCAAAAGTTCACTATTTAAATGTTTTTGTCAGAATGCAGGAGAACATATGACATAATTGACTTGCCTGGTATAATAAAAGATGTGTGATAATGATCTAATTTTAACATCAGATGCTAACAGTTCTTGACCTATGCAACACCATACGTCAGTTTCATCAACACTGAACCGCTAGTCACTTTGTCACCCACAGAGCTGACATATCTTAATTTGATGCAGACAGCAGGAAAGCTTTACGTGTTATGTGGATTATAACTCATGTAAATCTTCAAATATAATGGCCAATCATTCTTACATTCTTACATATAACAACAAATCATTTCTAAAACCAAAATACATAATTCCTAATAAAGGATGTTAAAAATAAGATACAGCACCTCCAACATTAATTTATTGTATTACAAATCACAAAAATAGTATCTCATTTGACTTTTCAGGTCACGCCTGATTTTTTTTACCAGATAAAATGTTTACATTTTGAATGAACTTGATGACTTATGGTGAAAGTAGAGGAGCAGGACAAGGATCTTTTAGGAAAAAGACAAACAAGCATCCTGCCCCACAAAAAGAGATGCTTTCCTTTTCTTTACCAAGGAAGACAAACACAGACAGGCTAACTGGTACTTTACGGTCCCCTGGTTATCATGTAGCGCTGCTTCTGCCCGGTACGATACACCCGGTCCCAGTGTTCCATGGCTGAAAAACAATAACATGCCATTATGTGTGTGTTTGAAGCCCTAGAGCCACCCACCTGCAGCTCTGTCTGTTTTTATCCCATATGTTCCACTGTGTTTGGACTGTGAAAGACCACCCTGGAAAAAGCCCCATTTACATCTATCTCTACATTACCTCAACATTGGACATTTCCTGACCTGTGGCTACAGACTAGGGTAGCCACGAAGCTGTCAATTACATGAAGTGCAAAGCTGATCTTGGCATTCTCTGTTTATGCCCTGCTGTTTCCTCTCGATGACGATACCTAGCATAGCATGCTATGCTCTCTTAATGGTGGTGAGTGTGGGTTTGTGGGTATAGAGCACACTGAGTTAACCAAATCAACCATTGGCATACTTGATAATGATGCTTTAAAAGGAGCAGTATGTCAAACGTTTACTGTGCTAATAGCATAAATACGTGCAAAAATTGCCAGTTGACATACACAGTTACTTTGTTTTATAATCTCTTTCATAACCAAAAAAGTTGAGATGCTGTGTAAAATACAAATAAACAGAATGCAATGATGAATGATGAATGCAAATAATTTATCCATATATTTAATTGAAAAATTACAAAGACAACATAACAAATGATGAACCAGAGAAATGTCACTGTTTGTGGAAAAATAAATGCCAATTTTGAATTTGATGCCAGCGGCATGTTTCAAAAAAGTCGGGACGGGCATAGAGAAAGCAACAGTGTTTCCGGATCTTGTTTATATATAGTGTCCCTGAGCCCATGCAGTGATGGCCACTAAAGAATTGTGCTTGTTTTTAAAGCAGTGTCATCGGAGGGCCCAGAAAGCACGGCCATCCAGTATTGGTTTTCAGAATTGTCCCTTGTGTGCAGACATTTCTCCAGATTCTCTGACTCTTTTAGTGTTATTATGTACCGTAGACGTTGAAAAACATTATTGTAACAAATTCTTCAGAACACAGGAAGGTAATCCAAGCACAGAGCGGTCCCACTTATTATGGAACAGTACAACAGTCCAAGACAAGCAGTGTGGTAAGAATGGCCAACAGGCCAAAAGTACAGGCAAGGATTAGGCAAGAACATGAAAATCAAAACAAACATGAAAAGAATCGATACACAGCGTAAACTGAGAAATTGTACTCGAAATCAACAGGCTTGGTAAGTATAACCACAATATGATACCTCACAAAGAGTGACAGGCTGGGGAGAGCTATGTAGGGACTGGGGATAGGAAGATAGGATCTTTACATATGGAAGTGTCATCCTCTCTGTGATGTACTTTTTAAACCCAATCACATGACTCACCTGTTGCCAATTAACCTAATTTGTTGTGAGATGTTCCACCTGTTTTTTTTTTAGCATCACACACCTTTTCCAGGCTTTTGTTGCCCCTGTCCCAACATTTCTGAAACATGTTGCTGATTTAAAATTCAAAGTGGGCATGAATTTTTCAAGAAACAAAGTTTCAACATTTAATATGTTGTCTTTGTACTATTTTCTATTGAATATATGGTTTAAATTATTTGCACATTGTTGCATTCTGTTTTAGCTTCCAGTTTATACAGCGTCCTAACTATTTTGGAAATAGGGTTGTTCAAAAAACATTGAAACATTTATACATTTTATCATTACAGTGCCTGAGATATTCCTAATTTCAACTTTCTCGCCGATCTGTCTGTCAGTTTGTAATCCCCTTCTTCTCACTTTAGACCCCTGCAGTACTATCTTTGCCATCCAAAACCACCATGGACTAACAAATACCATTCTTGTTTGGTGAGGGTAGACAAGGAGGACACAAGTCATGTTATTGTTTAGAGGCAGGATTCTTCACAGTGCCTCTTGTAATAGTGTATTAAACTTTTGATTTAAGTTAGAATTTGAGGTAGTTCTAAAGATAATGTATGTGTAACGGTGTTCAGGTCACTTTTGTTATTTGTGCCCCTTTGTGAATTCTCTTGTAAACATCTATCTGCACAGCATGTGTTACACTGGGTGTGTTTCGGAAAGCCAGAGGTCGGCCACGAGAGATGGGGAGCCTAGTTGTGAAACCCTCTTGTGGTTTAACAGACCACACATCCTGTATCTGCTACACTGCAAACATGCCGCTCAATCGCTGTTAAGAACAGAGTCGTGTGTCGCGAAGAAGTGTGAAGCGTGATACCAAAGTCTGACCGAGCAAAATTCAACCACAGAGGTATCTGGATTCACCACTCAAAGTGAAAAACACAGGTTTAACAAACAAGCCTCTATCAGTGAAATGTACAGCACCTAACTGTCACACTGTCATTTTCTTAGTTGGTTCCAACTGAATGACTGAAAGATTAGTCAAATATTTTTGACACACATTCACATTTGAATTATTTGCACCGTTAAACTGTCTTGGATGACACAGTATGTCTCTATAACCTCTATGCTTGCCTTTTAAGGTCTTAGTGCAGAACAATTCAATTCCAGTCCCAGAGGACCAAAACCTTACTGTTTTCTGGTTTGGGAAAATACCTTAGAATTTTTACTCATCTGGTGTCCTAGGTCTGGATTCTAGTCCCTGAATAAAAGGACAGGATTTAAATGGATGTGTTTTGGCACGCAAGTGTTAGAACTGAATAGCCTTATTAATCTTAGACACAAAGTATAAATTACTCAAGTGGATGATTACCACAAACCTTATAATCAACCGTTTCTGCTCTACACAGTTAAATAAACCTAGTACAGGAACATACACACACACTACCATTCAAAAGTTTGGGGTCATTTAGAAATGTCCTGAAAGAAAAACAATTTCATGTCCATTGAAATAATGTTTTGAAAAGAAAAGCAATTTCATGTCCATTACAATAATACAGAAATTCAGAAATACAGTGTAGACATTGTTAATGTTGTAAATGACTACTGTAGCTGGAATATCTACATAGGCTTACAGAGGCCCATTATCAACAACCATCAGTCCTGTGTTCCAATGGACTGAAACTGGACAGTCTATAATTGTTCGAAGAAATGAAGTCTGTTCCATGCAAGACATTGCCAAGAAACTGAAGATCTTGTACAATGTTGTGTTCTAGTCCATTCGCAGAAGATGTACAAACTGGCTCTAACAAGAACAGAAAGAGGAGTGGGAGGCCCCGGTGCACAACCGTGCACAAAAGGACAAATACATTAGAATGTCTAGTTTGAGAAACAGATGCCACACAGGTCCACAACTGGCAGCTTCACTAAATAATACCTGCAAAACACCAGTCAACATCCACAGGGAAGCGGCGACTCCGGGATGCTGGCCTTCTAGGCAGAGTTGCAAAGAAAAAGCCATATCTCAGACTGGCCAATAAAAAAAAGATGGGTGAAAGAACCCAAATGGAGTTGCCGCTTCACAGTTGATGATGAGACTGGTGTTTTTTTGTTTCCAACATTAACAATGTCTACGCTGTAATTCTGATTAATATGATTACTAAAAATTGGCTTTTCATTCAAAAATTTCCAAAATGTAAAATGTCCCCAAACTTTTGAACGATAGTGTACATTAACAGTAGAATCATCCTTGTAACCCCCTAGAAATTCATTTACAGTGTGCTTTAGCTTTGCAACTATTGATTGTTCAAACCTACAACATTCATCGAAGTGAATATAAGCCCTGCCATTCTTGTTTGTAGAATGTAGGGTTCCTTGCATAATAATGCATTTAAATAAGAAAGTATGAATAAATAATAAATAAATAATTAGTTACCACAGTCCATATTAAATCCATCAGTGTATTAACCAGATGATGGGTGGGCCCACCTTCAGACAACGGTTCCAATAAAGAAATGTACTTTGGAAAAAGGATGTGATCCGGGGATGTTCAGGACCTTGTGCCGCTGGAGTGGGAAGACCCAGTACCCAGCTTCAAATCTAATTGATTTAAAAGCCCTTTTTAAATCAGCAGTTGTCACAAAATTAAAACATTCAGCCTGAAACCCAGCCTGAAAGGATCAAGCAACAACAGTAGCTAGAAAAAAATATATATACTAAAAGAAACCTAGAGAGGAACCAGGCTCGGAAGGGTGTCCAGTCCTCTTCTGGCTGTGTCTGCAAACAAGCCATGATTCAGTCACCTTATATAACACTTATATAGTTACCATTCACTTCAACATTTAGTTTAGATGGGTTGGTCAGAGGAGGACTCCACCACGTTGGCCAAGGCCTGTTTGCTGGCCACAAGGGTCTTGATTTGACATTTCCACTTATAAATATATTTTTGAAATCTGGAAAATGATCATAAAGACCTAAAAGGTGTGGAAAAATTAGGCAGATGTTAAAGATTTGAAAAACAACATCCGCAAATCAGTGCAACTCACTAGCAGAACAGGCTAGCTAAAAGCAATTCAGTTGTCTTTTAAACAAGGACATTTAAGCTGAACCTTGACATGTCTAGGTAAAGTTTGGAAAGGTAACTTGTTGGAAAGCTACTCATTTGCCATTACTTACTGCGTTAGCTACCTGGCAGTACTATGTGACAACACCTTGTCACATGGGAAGACCTGGTACTGGGCTCCTCTCTATCATCCAGTTTGTGGCAAACAGAGTTCTACAACGACATTTATTGTGCCAAGTAAGTTTTCATGTACCATAGCATTATTTGTCTCAAGAGGAGGAGAAAAGTTTGGCCATGAACCCCGACAAGACATCAGTGAACAGTTGCCCAATTGTGTGGGATCAACTTGTCGTGTCACTCACAACAGCTTATCATTCGTTGTGCATCCAGGTGGAGTGGTAATATTAGCAACTATAACATGAACTATAACACCAATCTCACATTCAGATGGTTCGACATTGCAAGTTATTCATCTAAAAGCACTTGCTGTATCTTTAATACTACTCATTGCCTTTAATTAGATATGGGAATCTTGGGAGTTGTAAGAACTGATTCAGACAGAAAATTGAGAATTAGATATGGGAATCTTGGGAGTTGTAAGAACTGATTCAGACAGAAAATTGAGAATTAGATATGGGAATCTTGGGAGTTGTAAGAACTGATTCAGACAGAAAATTGAGAATTAGATATGGGAATCTTTGGAGTTGTAAGAACTGATTCAGACAGAAAATTGAGAACAACACGACTGATAAGGACAATGTCAGCAAAACATCTAAACTCAGACAACATTTTGATTTTAGTTTTTTATGTTTCTACTATGGACTACTAAAAACAACAAAACACGGAAAAGTAAAAATTCGGCTTCAGAGCATAAATTGTACAAGAGTGAAACAGTGCCCAGATGATATGGGCGGGACATACTGGTTTAATGTAGCTAACACAAAATATCAGTCTTGCTGTAAATAGCTTCCTCAAGTACTTGCACTTATTTGAAAGTCAGTAATTTTACTTCTACTTTAGTACAAAGTATCTAAAATAACATTCTGTGTACCTGAGTAAGATATGTCAGTTATCTTTCCACTCCTGGTGGCTGATTGAAAGGGGAAGTTCATGAGGAAAGGCATTGAGTGTGTGAATGAGTGAGTGAATTAACTTAGTTCTTACTGTATTTATCTTCCGCACTTCCTTTTTTAATGTAATGCTTATTGTAAAAATCACATTTAACAAAGTTAAGGAAACTATAACAAATATGATAAAAAATGTTGCTATGGTTTCCTGAATCATATCAAGATAAAACATGTTTTCTTTTAAAGAAACCTAGTTACATTTACTTTGATTACTTTAAATAAGAGACTTTTAACTTCTACCCAGGTATTTTTTTACACCAGTATTTTTCTGGTACTTCAAAAGTTAAAGTGCTTCTACTTCAGTTGGATATTTCGGTACTCTTTTCACACCTGATGATGAAAATAAATGTAACCACAGGGATGAATGCTTTCAACGGCAACAAGCAACAAAACACTTCTGACCTGCTGACTTCTACAGTCAATACTACTAAAATAAAAGCTCTTAATTGAAAATGTTTCAAACATTTTCAGTACGTTGACAGTGATAGAGGTGGCCGAGTTGGAAAAACACAATATTAAGTGATGTCTCAGGTAGCATTTTAAGGAGTCACATTCTAAATGGAGAGTCACAAAATGCCTCCTCCTCTGGGCCAAGGAATGTCTTCTTAATTTGTGGTTTGGTAACATCAGTTTTTAGGTGCATAAACGCCATAGTGCATTACAAGCAGGAATTGCACGATGGCAAGTTCAAAGTGGGAATAAAAAGGAACCTGTGTTTGAGCCCAGGCTATAATATTTATACAGCTGGCACAGTTTAAGGCGACATGTTCGAGTGTGCGCGATTTTGTGGTTTGAGTTGTGTATAAAAATCCTGTGGCCTGCCTCTGCTTTAGAAACTGAACTCTGCATTGTAACGGGTTGCTCTGTAATTCCCGCTCCTAAATAAAAAGGAATGACTGTTTCTGGCAGATCCTTTGGCAATCCTGTGGTTTCAAGACTTAGAGCGGAGAAGAATCTAGAACATTGAGATTTCCTGAAACCTGCCAGGTTCAACTCCGGAACATCTCAACCCAGGGTTATCTCATCATCACAGGAAGGGTCTCTGGTCGTTCGAGGAATGAGGATGCCCACTCTCATGTGTTCAGGGTAAGATCACAGCCCAACATGATGCCGATGGGTTCTGGTCAGACAGGGACACCAAACGACTCAGCCCGCCACAACTACATGGACCCAAGGCATCTCTGAATCTGGAAGAGTGCATACAGGTTTCACAACAATGACATGCAACTCTGAGACTAAACGTTATGAGAAACAATACAACTATGCTGATGTATGACCCTTTTCACCTATATGAAAATAAAAGCATTTTTAACAGCCAGGTAATGTGTCCATGGCACAAAAAGACCTGTATGATCTGGTGTTAACAGCTAATAAATTGACTACTTTTCCACACTGAATAACCATACCAATAAGATCCACATGCACTCTCTAAAACATGCCAATTATAAGAATAAGGCCTTTCGTGTTGTTCTGGCACGTCTTGTTTTGAAAGGGGAGGAGGTCTCCTTGGTGTGCAGCAAAAACAGACCTACACTGTAGTGTTTACAGAAGCGCCCCAGAGTTTCACTCAAGTTCAAACTAGATACACATTTATTCTTATTCATAAGTACTGTTATATGGCAAATGCTTGTACCGTAGACTATTCGATTACCGGTGCTTTGTATTGATGACCTCACACTTTACATTGACAGGCTTAATCTTATAAAAAATGAAAAGAAAAAATCACCCCTGTAAATACAAAATAACCACAAATTGCTAACAGACACAGGCACATCTTTGGAAAAGATCCCAAAGCTAAAAGTTTATAAAATGGACAATCTGGGACTTTTCTAAGTTTTTATGTTTTTGAAAAAAATGTCAATAAAAAAACTTAGGGTTACAGAAAACAATTGCCTATAGAAACAAGAAAGATTATACAGAAGTAATTTTCTATTGTGTTCTCAGAATTGGTCCCTCTATATTCTTTTAAAATCTAGACAACATTGCTGTATAAAAGTAAGAGAACCCATCCAATGTAAAGCACTACTATGCATGGATTTCTCTCACCCCTCTACTTCTTTTCTGCCCATACATTTATAATGTTTTATAACACAGTCACTTGCCTACCTAAGTAATAGTAGTCTATATCTGTATCTCTTTCTGATGTCAAGTCGGAGCCCTAAACCCTGACAGAATCCCACAGGGACACAAAAATGTAAACAGTATCAGCCTGTCTTGCACTTATCTGTGCCACCGGTTCAGACTCAGATATTCAGAGAGAGGTGCGCTTCAGCAAGGCCTGGAAGAGGCCCCCGCCAGCCATTGATACCTGCACTGTCTGAGTCTGTACACTGACACCCTTTTTCTGAAAAGATTAATCCCCCGTTATTTTTTTTATTTTTTTCAGAGCATGGTCGTCTCAGCACTATTTCCCTGATTCCCTTTGAATCGGCCCGCGTGTGAGCAGGATATGGAGCCAAGCGGGCTTCCTGAGTGGCCCAGGGAGGAAACGTTGTAATAAGCAAGGGGTGTGTGTTTAAAAATAACCCGCCTATATAAGTGGAGAGCAAGAGCCCACTCACTCTCAGAACTCTCACTCCCTCTGTTCGGCTCTGGCAGGGGCTTTCTGGCGCTCTCTCCCTTTTTCTGTCCAGCGATCTCCGTCTCCCGAAAGCGAACACACGGAAAACGGGATAGCCTTCCTGCCGTGCGAAGGGAAGAGGAGAAGGATAGCAGGTGTTTCCAAGAAGTTTAACAAAGACATAAAATATGTACTGAGGAGGCCCACTTTATCCAAACCAGGCATTCATAATTCTTAGACATGGAGCAAGTTGTTTAAAAAAATAAAAAGATATAAGAAACATAACACGATTCAGATAAGCCTGCTAGAGAAATGCTTTGACATTCATCTAATTCATTCAGAACATAGTATGCGCCTTTATTATTATTTATTGCGAAACAACAAAAGCTAGAGAAGATGTATTGCAGATAAGATGGTAGACTTGAGGGCTACAACTCCAGAGTTGTAAATCCATGTCAAAACAAGGCAACCATAAACATGTAGTCTCCCATGGATGATCAATAGCCCCTGAAGGCCAATCAGGGTAATTTTTTAAATCTCAATGACAAGACAAATATTTCGCCCAAGTTTAGTCATACTCATGCCAGTGGTGTCTGATATATTATGGATTAGTGAGATTTAAATCCCTGAGCATGCGTGCCAAATGTAATCACTCTGAGTCAAACATTACAGATTCTTGAGCAAAACGTGTTCCTTGTGAGGAGAGGTTCCTGAGCACAAAATGTTAAATCCAGGTTGAACAAGGTAAGGAACATTAGCTTGTTAAGCTAAAGTATTTACTGTGATTTTAGTATCAAACATGAATAATACATTTTTAACTACTCAATTAGCCATGACCCTGCACTGAAGTTCCAACTAGACATGGACAAGCAATATGTGTAGAATACTACCATATGTGACCATTTGATAGTATTAATGAATAACACTGTTGCTCTTTAGTCAAACAAATTGCTTCTGGGATTTTTTTAACTAAAGAGGAACGGTGGTCACACATAAAACTGAATAAGTGGTATGACAAGAATCAATAAATAAATATATAAAACTATGACTGAAATAACGCCAGTACCGATACCTGTTAGCTATCAATAAAAGAAGTCGCTCTCTAAAGTAATCACGCCCTTTGAACTTTTCCAAAAGTGAGAAAATACAACATTGCTGCACATCACTCTCACCTCTCCACCAATCACAAGCTGAGGGACACATCAATGCATGGCCTGGTAGACGTGCAGTTTTCACCAACCCAGTCATATGCTAGAAACAATGTCAGGCCGTGGAACAAACCATTGCCCTTGCGTCACCACTATCTGAATCATCAAACAAAGGGAAATGGGGTCAAGATATTATTTATGTACTCGTACTAATGCAATGAGGATTGGACATGTGGAGAGGGGAGTGTGTCAATAGCTGCAAGTCAGTGGGACAGCGGTTTATCCATTAGGCCAAATGTTCCGGTAAGACAGTGCCTCCTACACCTCTCTGAGAGGTGACCCGTGTAAAACCTTTAAGAAATCCTACAAACAGAACAATGTCTCCAGAATCTATCTGAAGTCCAGTAAGTCAAATTTAGCAGACATAGGCATTGAGATTGACTTGCCACGGGGAAAATTAAAAACTTTGTTACAACAGAACAGATGTCAGTTCAGAGGGCATTGTGAGCTGTTTTAAACTTAATGCAGTTTTATACAACTTGCCAAGAACTGGGAGCACTACCAGAAAAGGTTGAATATTATTTTGAAGGTCTTTCTGATCATAATTAGAAAAATTCTATTATGGTCATTCACATCCTGACTAGTGCTGAATTCAATGAATTATTTTTGAATGTTTCAATGTTTTTACATTGATTCAATTTAACTAATTTTGTTAGGCACTGTTGAACATAGGGCTCAATCGATCACTATAGGCTTTACAGCAAACATTACTATTCTTTATCATTAAAGGTTGAACAAGTGTGAATGGGTTGTCTCGTCATTAAAACGAATTTTGCCTGAAGTTTTTGCTATCCATTCATCGTGACACATTACACCTCATGACTAAATAAGCTCCTCAATGTGAATAGAACTGTTTTCTCTCTTAAAACATGCATACAGCACTGCGTAAAAACAAATTTAATTTGCCGCTTCTGTCTGTTTCATGCTGATTCCAATTTGAATATAGAATTAGAAAATCTTGGGGTGGGATTTCTAAGACCACAAACACATCCAAAACGTATGCAAAACCTATCCGATCTAGATGAATCCATTCTACTATGAGGTGGTTGCATCACCTGATTTCGTAGAGCAATACAGTCACCTAGGCATGACACCCTTAGTAATGACTTAGGAATGTCACACATGTATGTACAGTTTGCAAACCACATCATCCCAGGCCAACCTTTAATTAATACACTGAATTTATTTTGTCCTGAGGATGGAACACCATGTTAACAGTAAAACCACACCTATGCTTCTTGAATGCCGAAGAAGTTAATAATGTAATTACTTGAAACTGCTGACCCAAATATCCTGTGGGCTACAGTTGTATCTGATGATCAGTTTATATGGATTTTGAATCAGTCATTTGTTGAAAATATCATTTGATTATTCAAACATAGTTGACTCCTGTAGAAGGTGCTTAATTTCTGAAACTGTAACTTCTACCAAGTCATGTTACTGGTTGGTTGTGACCTCTGTTGAATAACAATTTAGTGAGACATTTGCCATAGCCCAACTTTGAAATGTAAACCAGTTAGCTAAAGTTGAACTGGCACAAATTTGCACCAGAGCTTTGGCATTTTAATTGAGGCTTAACTGATAAACAAGCAAATAAAATGTTCATGCTAGAGGTGACTGGTTGGAGACTTCATGGCAGCCGGATGACTATATTTGGATGGCTGATAGGAATCGCAGATCATTTGAAGGCATTTATGGTTTAAGCTCAGAAGGATATGATTACTGGAATGATCACGATAAGAAATCCAGTTCAAGCCCATCCACAATTATTCAGTGTAAACAAGAGATAGAAAGTGAGAATGGTTTGACACATTTACAAGAGAAGCGTTGATCATATCAAAACTGTACACAAGAGATTTCTCGTTAACGGTATAGTTGATTTAAATGTACCCCCCGACTTCTACTCGCTGAAGGCTGTTTGTGAAACTGGCGCAAAAGACCCGATACCAACATGGATATTATCTCGCTAGACAAAGCAGACTCAGCGCCCGCTCATTCAGCCTCGTTATTTGCACCTGAATGGGGCTTGATGTAGGTTAAATGCTTTAATAGCAAGTGTTTACGGAAGCGTTTGAAGGGGTGAAAAGATGCAGATGTAGGCCTACCTGGCGCCTCGTTGCTGGGACATTTTTTGAAAAGCCTGCTGCGCTGGGTAAGTCTGTTTCTTACTGCTGATGACAGCTGATGATATGCAAATGACCTAGGGAGAAAAGTTCATTAGGTGATGGAGAGCAAACTGATTTACCAAATTGAAGGAGTTATAGTAGGTTAGGGGCCGGTTTCGCAGACACTGATTAGGCCTAGCCTAGGACAATAAAAATCAAGTTAAATAGAAAACAAATTTGATCTTGTGTTTTTTAAATCCTAGATTAGGCTTAATCTGTGTCTGCGAAACCGGCCCTAGATCCTTGGACGGCTATAGCCCTATGGGAGAAAAAAGTAGTATGAGAATATGTTTGTATTATGTGTGTGTGTGTGTGTGTGTGTGTGTGTGTGTGTGTGTGTGTGAGTAGAGGGGGGGACACTTTGTAATGCTTATAATGCAGAATCATATGACAACTTTTTGTCGTATGTATACCAATTTCGAAAGCCTATTATGCTGCCGAATAATTTGAGAGTGTGATTTGTCCACTCGACGGTTATGCGCCTTGGTCAAGCCATGTTTCAAGATAAAACGTGCGTATTGGTTGTTGTGTAGTCTCAGATTCTGTTGAAGGATAATACATTTCATACATCTGGACATTCTTACTTTGAAAGAAATCCGAAAGTAATATAATATCCAAAGTAACCACTGAAAAGTGATTGCATAAAGGGCTATTCTTTTTTAAATGCGTAAATTTGAGTCTCATGCATGTCACTCGGTGTCGTGCGTGTATATATCGGAATCTTAACCCTGTTCAAGTCATAACAACGTGTTAATTGCTTACTAGATTTTTTTTCAAAAGGGGGCGGACGCTAAACGCGTCATTACGTGTTATTCTTGTTAAACTGGCTTCTATGCTGGAGGGGCGTGTATAGAGGCAGCTTTAAAGCTCGCACGAGCACAAGAGTGAACGCAAAGAGACTACAAGCGCTCACTGAGCTCACTAGCTTTATATAGGGCTAATTTTAGGGACGAGTAGTGCGTGTTTCCTCTGCTTCTTACAATTGGTCCAGCTTTTTAGCTACAATATTTATAAGGTATAGGAACTCCTACCAATCAAACTTGCACATGACTCTTAACAACTATTTGAAGTGAGAAGTAGTGGTTTGCTACTACAAATAGTTTATCTTGTGGACTCTACTTCGATTTTGCTGATATTCTTAGACAGAAATACGTTTTATTATTAAAGAAAAAACGTATTTTGCCATTACATCGTATGGAAATGGCCTTAACCGGGACCTTACCATCCATCTCTACATTTGCAAACCAAAGGGAAAATGTAAGTATCGTAGATTTTCAATTTCAGATGTTTTGGGTTTATTTGGCCACCTGTTTGTTTTTTGCTGTTTAATATTTCATATGTTCTGTAAGATAATAATATATAAATCAGTAGCACCTTAGTCCAGGTATGGCGAGATAAAATACATTTGTATCACTTTATGGATTACACATTGTTAATTAAACAGTTACATATCGTTTTATTTTTTCACGAGCAATATTTATGTGCCATTTAATTGGGGCATCATATTTGAATGATCTTTTCACTAATGTCATATTTTATCATTGCAGAGATGGAAAGGCGAAATGGACAGGTCTGCGCATTCCAGCTGTGCGGTGCCTGAAGGCATGGACAACTGTATGGACCGAAAAGACGAAGAGGAGCTCGATAAGTTCCTGGATTTGGAGTTTATTCTCTCTAACACCACTAGCACAGACAACAATCAATCCTCCGGGACAGGAGAGTACAGGCTAGCAGAGCAGAGCAATATGTATCACCCCGGGATGCAATCTACTTACATAGTTCCCGAGATGAGCAGCCCACCTCCGCCCTATCACAGCCTAATGGCAGAACTCTTGCGCACAGAGCTTGACAGTAGCTTCTGCCACCAGCTCTCTGGTAACAGCATCCATGGGAGATTTCTTGTCAGTTCATCTGCTTTCCCGCATCAGGACTTTCCAGACAACATTAAGGTCGAGCCATCCATGGACAGTTACGGACCAGTTATGGGAATGGTCCCGCAGAGCTTCCCAAAAATCAAGCAGGAGGGGAACGTTTCGTGCATGATGTCCTTCGAGCAGCCGAGACTAGCCAACTCTCCGCGGGCTGCTGGGAACATGACACCGCCTCTAAGCCCAGACGACCTGATGAGCTCTGAGTGTCAGCCCCAGATGTGCCACTCCATGACTTTCTCCCAGAGCTACCGCTCCGCGACGGGCTACCCTCACTCTCACCCGCCCCCACCCCCACAGATGCAGCTTCCATACCAGGGCGCACACCAGTTCGGAATGTACGAAGACGGAATGGGTATGCAGCCCACCAATCAGAGAGTGCTGCTTACTCCACCGTCCTCGCCGCTGGAGATGATGGACTCAAAGCCAAAAAGGGGTCGTCGGTCTTGGCCAAGAAAGCGTACGGCGAGTCATACTTGCACTTTCGCTGGATGCGGGAAAACCTACACCAAGAGCTCACATTTGAAAGCTCATCACAGAACGCACACCGGTAAGAAGCATCAATAGTTGCCTGTGTATGCAAATTGAAAACGTGAGCTATTTGACATTGTGTCTCAAATATTGTCGTTTTTGTCAGTACACTCATGTTTTTTTTTCCATTTGTCATTCTACAGGGGAGAAACCTTATCATTGCAGTTGGGAAGGTTGTGGCTGGAAGTTCGCCCGCTCAGACGAGCTGACGCGCCATTTCCGTAAGCACACTGGCCACAGGCCATTCCAGTGCCACCTGTGCGAGCGCGCCTTCTCCAGGTCCGACCACCTCGCGCTGCACATGAAACGACACATGTGAGAAGAAATCACATACGATTGAGAACTATGCCAAATGAACTAAGACCAACGTCAACAAATGTCTGCAAAATGTATTTTTGTTTTTTATTTAAAGTTTTTGTCTGAAAAGAAAAACAGCATTAGAACATAAAACACGGTCAAGCATAGAATCGAATTCTATACACAAATACTATTTTTGAAATATGTAGCTGGTACTACTTTGTAATTTTATATCGAATAATATTTGTAAAAAAGCTTTAAAAGTACATTAAACGGTGTTGGCATTTGTGAATTCAAGTCAACATAGAAGGCTGGCCCTAAGTACACCTGTGACTCAACTGGAATCTGACAATAACATTGTTATTAACAAGATGTGTTTTGATAGTCAAGATAGTGCCTTCCATTATATACATCTTACGAGTGCCATATTTTCTACTGGCAAAAACGCTGCGTTAATGTATGTGTTATAACTTTAAACAGCACATGAAATAAGCTTTAAGACAATGTTTTCATCTAAAACTGCCTTTCAGTCTTCAGAGGCTTGAATTGAATGTTCTGTGTGTGCATTTATTTGTTAAATAACATTTGAAGTCAGGGTCTTTAAAAATAGTGTCCATCTCAACATGACAAAGGGCTAAATGTCTTGTGACGTAAAACTGGTCTGTAAAGGTTTTCTGAATAAATGTATTATTTCCCTGTAAATATCTTTTTTATATAATGTAAATAGTTTATTTTAATGTACATATTAAACTAATTGAACAACATAATCCTGACTGAGTGAAATCCTTGTGCCACTAACAATGGGGCAACCATGACATTTGTGAATCATCATGTCATGCTGTAACATTTGCAATCAGAAACTCAACAATAGCACCATTACCTTTACATCAATCATGTGCTATATATATCCATGTGTGAATGGCCTGCCAGCTATCCTAGAGCCCAGTTCAGGCCTGAGCAGTTAACAACTTGATTTCTAAGTGCAATGTATTCCAGCTGTCATGGCGACACTGCCAGGGTCTTGTGGCACATGCAGCCTATAAATACAAACATTACATTAACATAATTACAGAGGCTGAATATAGTTGTCCACTCTCTGGGTCTGGGCACAGGGGCGTACCACACTGAAAGAAAGAGTAACCCAGCTTACTGCCTCAATGAGAAGAGCCAGGATGGAAACTAAAGAAAAGATTAGAAGAAACATGAATGTTTTACATCTGTTCACCTGGATTTCATTCTCACAATGAATGTCCTTGTTCTTTTAAGTGTACTACATATTCAGAGCTTTCACTTACAGTATTCCCCCAGGTCGTGCTCTATTGTCTTGGTATTGTAGTGCTGATGAAGCATGAAGCTGCATTAAGCTGCTGTTGCTTAAAGGGGCCATCTGCAGTTGCTACATACATTTTTTCAGCCCAAAGGTTATCATTATATCCACTGAGTTTTTTAAGTGTTGTGCTTATATGTGACTCATGGGTTTAGTCAACTGTCAACTGTCAGACCCCATAGGAATCCATAATATAAGCTAGTTTCATTTAAATGTATGCATACCAAAAAGGTATATTAAAAAATACAAACACTATGGCCCTAAAACATTTATACAGCCATATCCCTCAACTTCTACAAAAAGAGGGGCAGGGAAAATGTTTTTAATTGTTTTAACAGCCTCTTCAAACATTTGCACATTATCTGAAGTTCATTTTAGGTTGGTGTGTGATCCAGCAACAAAGCACACAATCTTTGGAAGTAAAATGGAGGTTAAATCATATGAATACACCCAAAGAACAACCAAATTCAACCCATCCTCCACCTCTGCCAGCCTGTGTATTTGGGTAACGTCAGCATTCCTGCACAATAAAGTCAGGTGTAGTGTCCTTCAAGATAAACGCCTCTTCACTGCGTGATTACTGACCTAATCATGTTCTTTGGCAGTGTAAAAAGGTACAGAGAGTGAGAAATTTGTGAACTCTGAAAGCTCACAACAATGTCCATATGGGGCTCTGTGGGAATACATGAAATGTCCTTTTCTTAAAACGTGTAAAAAGTACAAATAAAATTGGAAACGGCATCATCTTGTAGGTGTCAGTTCAGACAAAAGAGGAAGTAAGAATGCCTCTGTGAATAGCCAACTAGGGCTCAGAGGTCCCGTAGTGATGCTTTACACATCTATATAGATAAAACAGATAGTATGTTTTCCACATGCTTTCATTGCTATCTGGTTTCCCCTTCAGATGGCTCAATTTACTGGCTTCACAATATGTTTACATCTATACCACGTCGCTGCACGTCATTGTCATTCAAAATAATCTCTGAATCTGATCTAGCGGATTGAGTTGTGTTTTGAATGGTATGCCTTGCTTTTGTGACTCCCTTTGCTACTATAACACTCATGTTACTCTGCTCCAGATTCACCCAGAGAGGATCTGTGTCCCCTAGTATGAAACCATTCAACCCACAGCATTCACTGGCTTTTTGCTATGGCACACCTGAAACTCCACGCAGAGATCAAAACTCATTATAGAGCCAAGTGGCTCAATCTGCAGCACTTGCGTTACTGGTGCCTTCAGTTTCAGAGCCATACATCTAATAACAAGAGGCTTGTTCTAAAAGGTCCCAAGGCGATTACCATAGCCTGGTGATTTTCTATGTAAAAATGACATCAGCCAGATATAGCTCTTAAAGATGCTATATTCATATGAAAAGCAATCTAGGCTGATTTAAAGTTGTTTTGTTTGGTCAACTAAGTCTGCACGGAAGTATAGTCATTATTCCAAAACCATCGTTGGCAATATTTGGTGGCAGCTTATCAAGCAGATATGCGTCAAACAGCGTATATTCACAAGAAGCATCATTCTTTTTTACAGTCCTACAGAATGGTAACATAACAAGGCAGTGTAGAAGCTGTCCCCAAATAGCTTTTCAAAGCTTTACAGTACATTTACATTTCTTACAATACTCTTGATGGAATGTCTGAAGGACATAAATAAGCATTGTGTAGAAAACCCAAGTTGCAGGCCATTGTGCGTGTGTGTGCCTGCTTGTGCGTGTGTATGTATTTATGTGTGTGCATGCACACGTTCATGTGGCGATCACTATCACAGATTGTCCCCTTTGAACAAACTGTGATAGAAGCAGAGCAAACAAACAAATGCTCTAACTTCTCTTTCCAGCAATGGCAATCCACAGTGTAATGATCAATACCTGGCAAGACACAGCTGAGCATCCATATTCAATGTGAAGACCCAGCAGAGCTGCCTCTCATATCGAGGTCCTGTCTGAGTTAAATGCACAACGTCAACCATACCAGGAAAGACGTTATCAGATTCCTAGACTTCAAGGCAGCCAAAGGCCAATTACCATTTGGGGAAAAGCGGGAATGTCGTAGGAGGAGTATGCCATCTACTGGAGTTGTTTTGGAAGGTCATCAGTAGTAGACGACATGGAATAACATAAGCCTGGGTTGTTTAGGGAGATAATGAATTCAGACCATGGTCCTTTTCAAAGTTTTGATTATTCAGACAGAGAATATCAGACAAAATGTTTTTTTACATATTTTGGGGACCTGAAACACCTCATCTACAACGCCTCCACAGTAATTGCTTAAAAAAACCTAGATCCCAGGAGCACAACATTATTTCTCATTGACTGACTGGTCCCCATTAAATCCCCCAACAGTTAAGTCAGCAGGTCCAACCACACCAGTAACAAAGACCAGATGGACAAATCCAGAAAAAATTATCTACAGTTTTCGTTTTCTCTTGGCAGAATCCTCATTGGCCAGACTATTAATTACTGCACATATTTAGCACATATTCGGGATTGTGGTCTTTTTCTAAACAGACAAATATGATAGATCACCCTTTCTTAGTACCATTATGGACCTGAGGCCAGACATACCACACCCCATTAGTAAGGCATTTGGTATACAGTATACAGAAGGTTTAACTTAATCAATATCCATCATACCGACATCAACCTTTTTGTTTATTGACGAGATGACAAACATCTCCCCAGCTGTATCTAGGCCTGCTGACTCAGAGCATACCACAGTGTAGATATCTCTAAGTGTCAGACTAGTGGTGTATTACATGGGGGGGACAGTACCAGAGGGTCCATCTGGACTGTTTTAGCCCACATTCCTCCCCTGACAGTCAGTCCTATTGGAAAAACATGGACATTTTCTCCAGGTCTGTACCACAACATCCCTGGGGCGGCCAGGCCCGGCAGACCTGTTCTGGAGAAGCAAAACCGACGCCTTCTTTCGGAACAGCTGATAAAATAAAATGGGCCAAGCAGACTGGGTCTCCAGCTCCTCAGAACCAAGCCTGCTAACGTATTAACTATGGCAGACTGGTTACTGAAAAGGGGTTCTCTTAACTGTTTTCATAGGCTTTTCCAATTCTCGGAACTGAGGCTGAAAAAAACATGGCCCCCAGTTAGCTGTCGGGGAGTTGGGGTATCCGTGTATCAGGCCCAGCAAGGAGAAAGCACACGGCTGATCCCCTTACTGATACCTTTGACAGCTATACACCCCCAGATCCCCCGAGGGAGTGTGTGTCTGTGTGGAGTATAATCATAATCCAACATCATGAAGCATTAAACTAGCAGCCTGAGCCCCTCCACAGCTGGGAAGGGATATCCCAATACTTCCCGGAATGAGAAATGTTGGGGATGTGGTACAGCTATTTGCCTAGAGAAAACATTTACATTAAAATATGCCGCTAGAGTGACAACATGTGCAACCTTTATGCTCATAAAATGTCAAGTGCTTGCTAGCAAAACACATAAATTAAATCCCTCTTTGTGAAAATATATGTCAACACTGGAAAACACCCCCCAAAATAATGCACAAATAAGGATTCAAAAATTGAACGGGCAATTTGGGAGACAAGCATTTCTTCAAAAAGTCTCCCTGACCCATTTTCCTCCTTAAAAGCAATTGCCATTTCATTTCCGCACCTCCATTAACATAAGGTAAATAAAAACCTACCTAGGAATTTCCTGTTATTTCATATGGAGACAGTTAACATTCCGAACACAGGACACGCTTGGGTTTCAAGTAATATGACCAGAAATGAGTGGTGTGTTGACACAGTATTAGTTTCACACTCACAGCTGTATCCTTGAAATACAGGCGACCGTAATTCACTGCACATTTTACGGTTCGGCATTGCTTTTTGGCCAGGACTTGCATTTGAGGGACCATCAATGAGCATCTTGTCTTGCAGCTTTAGATGTACAGTATTCACCCATTTGAGGGAGTCTTAATTCACAAGGTCAGAAGTACAAACCAACACTCCAGGAGGGTGAAGCATTAGAGTTAAATGCACAGTACATCTACGGAACGTAACCTTGGTCCACTGATGGAATCCTTCAGATCAACAGCTGAGTACAGTCTGCACGGTGTGTATACCAGCTCCAATAAACAACACTGGGATGTTTAAACACAGCGCTGACAGACAGGGATATTGACGTGGAGCATTTGTGTTATCACTAGAACAAAATATGTACTTAATAAAAAGGGCAGATTACATTTGATGTCTTAATATACAGTTCACTCAGAAAGTATTGGGACAGTGAAGAGTGTTTGGACTTTTGCCTCTATACTTTGAAATCAACTTCTATGATGTCGGCAGCTTTAATGAGTTTGTCTGAGTGCATATTGGTTTCGAACCTCCACACCCTCTACGGTCCGGTAATGCCAATCCGCTCAATGAACCAAGAACCCGGCTCCGAAAACTGGGCGACCACGCCTTTTCTTACATCGGACCTCACCTCTGGAACTCCCTTTCAGCCAGCCTCAGGGCTGCAGACAGTCATGGTTTTTAAAGCAGGCCTTAAGACACCTCTATCGGTTGGTCTACCCTTCGCTTTAATCAACTTATACTGTACATTATGACATAATAATATGCATTACTATTATAGTTTCCTGTATTATCAAAGTTTAATATATATATCCTGTATATTTTATCTGACAGTTTACTTAATAAACAAAATATTCCCACAGATAAAAGTACTAACATTTTTTTTAGATTTAAAGCCAAACTGAGTATACTGCTAAAAGAAAAACATTAATTTATTGTCCAAATACGTAGAGAGCATTGTAATTACAAATGCAAAATCAAATGAATGAAACACCAACAACTATTCATCTCTTCATTTAAAAGAAATGTTTATTCTATTAAACAAAGACCATGTATGGATTAACATTTAAAATAAATCCAAGCGTTCATATTTCTTTTACTATTAGTGTCATATATCCTCAAAATGTTTTTTTAAGTTACACATTTTTTTCACTTCTTATGGGACAAAGATAACAGACATAATACACAGCATGTATACACCTTATGCATTACAGCAGGACAGATTTGATTATTTCTTGTTTCCATCTATAGAGGAAGAACAGTGAAAAGCAGGCCAAAAAAGAAAGAAAAGGTTCGCTTCAGAATTCAGATTTGTGGTCAGAGAATAAAAAAACCCCGAAAGAAGTCCTCAACAGTTTCTACAATCCGTTTGGCAGCTTGTATGAGGCCTCTGTATGGATCTCTATATGCATGATCAAAGTCAACCAAGCCAGGGCAGTGGGTACTCATGAAAAACATAGACATATCAAAAGTCCCACTGAATTCACAGGTATTTTCAGCATGAACAACGAGAAAAATAAGAAATAAAATCTATTGCACAATGTAGGTATCAAAGACAAAATACAGCATGAGTTTGTATGTATTTAGAGAGCACTAGGCAGTGGATTATGTTTCAATACTCTCAAAATGCATCCTGCCTCCCTATCCTGACTGGTTTGTATGAGTGAACGGGAAACTTAATGAAACCCTGTCTTTCACCAAACCAAGTGTCAGACCAATGACAACATCAAAGAATGGAGTAAGTTGCTGGGTAAGAAATGAGACATGGACAAAAGCTGTGTCCAAATCTCAGAATAATTCAAGCAAGCTCATTGTGGGTTTTCCCCAACTTTAGGACACACCACAGGGGTTGTGACATTATCCCTAACTTTAGGACACACTACAGGTGTTATGACATTATCCCTAACTTTAGGACACAACAGGGGTTATGACATTATCCCTAACCTTAGGACACACAACAGGGGTCATGACATTATCCCTAACCTTAGGACACACAACAGGGGTCATGACATTATCCCTAACCTTAGGACACACAACAGGGGTCATGACATGTCGGGAAAGGTCGGTAGTATTCGGCACCCTAAGATTTGGGCGCCTGACCTGTGATTAAAACACCACAGATCAGCCCTAAAACATCAAGAGTCAATTTGCAGCCGACCACAAGATACCATAGCTACATACCGCCAGACCTTCAAAGGTTAGTACCAAAGAATGGCCATTTTCTATTATGACACTTATGACGCACTACAGCAAAGAAACACAACATGGCAACATTATCACATGTGTCAGGGAAAGACGGACGTTACATCGACCTTGCGGGTAGCATTAACTGCCCATAACGCATAACTAACTTACATCACGTCCTTCTCCAACACAGTGGAAGAAACCAGAATAACACATTTTCACTACATTCCATATGGCTCAGAATAGGATGTTTCATTAAGCTACTCCAATATTATGGGAAATAATGGCATTACAGCAAACCTTATGAAAGGTCATGGACACAACTAGGACAGACAGTTGAATACCGGGGAACATAGAACACAGGGGCAATGAGCGTACCGGTCTTTAACACATGATTAGGGCGTCGGCTAACATGATCATCGCCTCGGTTCGGTTCCATTGAAAGCTTATGTTCGAATGCAATGTAAAACGCGCCCGGTTTAGTCAGCCAAGCAGTGCCATCGACAGGGAGTTCAAGTAGAAGACAATGCCTCTAAAACAAAAAGAAAGTGGTTGAGCATAAGTCGTGACATCAAACTATAACACACTGTACTGTAAACAGCTGGATATTCCAGTAAAAGCTGTGAAACTCTTGATCTAATGAACTTGCATATCCTTAATGGTTAGCTAAGAAAACCACAGGCCCAAAGATTATCTAACCTCTCCACATCTTGTGCTTGTAGGTTTATTAAACTTCAAACGTAACATTCACAACCCAGACTTTAGTAAACAATACGTCTAAAACAATAAAATAACACATATCACAATGAAATAATATCTACATGTTAACGCTCTACAATAAAACATAATAAAATGTAATTTAAAGGTTCCCTCTGGTCACATGACCAAATTGAAATCACCAACCACCAAAATTGATCTCACCAGGTCTAAACGGGACCTGCTCTGTCTGTTTCAATCGTTTAGAACGAGTTGTTTCAACTCTTTTCAGTTGGAAGATTTCAGATAGATGATCATGTGACCCGAGTGGCTCTTTAATTTCCCTCATCCAGCCTTTTGTTGTTTAAAGAAACATCACAGCATAGAAACCGAACTGACCTTTCAGAGGAGGAACAGTAGAGTACTCATTCCTTCTCCCTATGTACACTGAAGAAGCACTCAAATGTTTTCATAGCATTGCATCTACCTCACACTCCCTACAAAAGAAAATATATCTGTACAATTTGTTCTGGTCCAAGCAAACATCTCTCTCACACACACAACACTTGCAGTAGCTAGTAAAGCAACGACAAGCACCCAGTCAATGTTCCCACGAGGCTTCACATTCACATAATGAACCCACACTAAAATGTCTTCATCTTAATAAGCATCCCAGTGTCCCCGTCATTCTCCTCATCCAGTCTGGTCAAAGCTCCAGTCAGTCCGTTGAGGGGATCCGTTCTCCTCCCCAGACATGTCTTCCTGTTGACCGTAACTGGTTGAGCCAACCCCCATTGTGCGTTAATGCAGTGCATCAGTTCAATCACACACTACCCTCCATTTCACTCCCCAACCCATCAAATAATAGGAGACATTTTGATGGTTGGCTTCAACCTTTATATCCAACTCCAACCTCACGCTGTATTTCATATCGGTCCGGGCATACCCCAAAACTTCTGTTTAGTTATATTTTCGCTTTGAGAGTTTGGCGGTCTGGGGATTGCGGGGGGTGACGTGTGCACACGTGTGTGCTGAGTATCAGACGGCGTGTGCATGTGTATTGGCGGTGGCGTGTGGGGTTGAGGAAGAGGTCACGTGTCGGGGACATCGGCCTTGGGGGAAATAGCCAGCTCCGGGTCATTCACAGTGTGTGGGGTATGGTGTTTGCGAGTCACATTAGGAAATTATGAGTGTGTGCGTGTGTGTGTGTGTGTGTGTATGTGTCCAGGTTAGCCGTGAGACATCTCTGCCTTGCTGAGAGCGATGGCCAGCTCCAAGTCCTCTTGCTCCTGCTGCCGGAGCCTCTTCAGCCGCTCCCGCTCCGCTCGCTCACTCTCCCGCTTTGCCCATTCCAGTTGCTGGGCCTCATTTCCAAACTACAGTTCAGAGAGAACAGAAGAGAGGCATTCAACAAACAGCGATTCACCCCTCACATCACACACAAAACACATAGGCTGGGTGTTTTGCCAGATTACTGCATTTTAGTGAACATGACCCTATGCAGTATAGAGTAATGTTCCTTTACAAGTGACTTGCTTTCAATCTAGCCTGCTCAGCATTATACCAATGCACTGTATTAACACATTACCAAACACATCACGAGCAAACAAAATATACACTTTACACACAATCCAAGTGACCTATCCATGTCCTTCCTGTAATATTACATGTCAGTGTGTTCTGCTATCAGGGGAGAAGTGTTGAGTGGTTGTGCTTAGAGCCTACAGTGTCAAAACACAAAACGACAGTTTCCAAAGTGACTGCATGCTCAAACATTCTTACCTTAACTTTTTCTGGTCCTGTGAGAGAAAAATGAATTACAAAACACCAAAGAAATAATTCACTAATTGCGTATCACACCATCCATTTTACACGGAGCACAGTACAATACACCATCACCACAAGATACCTATAAATATTTGATCCCACAATTGAAATGAATGACCATCTAAAGGCATACTTGATCAACATGCAAGAATGACATGCAGAGGAACAAAGGAAAGGAAGAAATTGTATGACATCTATCTGGGTAAGTAAAGATCATAGCACAAACAGCTAGACATTTCAACTCATGCCAAAACACACACAAAAGCACACAAAGCTTTACCATCCCAAGATCTGATGTAAATGTCAGAGTCAATGAGAGCCTTTGATTCCTAAGGTCATAGACATTTAATAAGTAAATAATATATTTATCATTCAACTGAGGAGCCAAGTTTGTGGTATTTTTCTAGACAATATGATTATTGTAGAAGACCAGGACTCTTCAGTTCTAATGAAATATTGATAGTTGATTCTGTTTAAACAGTTTCAGTAATTTGAGTCAGAGATGGTAAAGTAGTATCTATGCTACTGACCTCATGCGACAGAACAATACTAACCAGACTGAATAAAGTAAGCCTGGGGAAAAGACAAAACACTGACACACACTTTACACACAATGCATCTCAACACAAGTAGGACACATCGCTGTCAAAACACCATAGGCATGCTGGGTAAGAAGTCAGGACTGAGAGCTGAGCAGTGATACTGCTGCTTCCCGTATCAACAGATCCCACATCACTGGCTCGGAGCTGTCAGGAAGTAAATCACATAGGGCGGGCCCCCCTCTCTGGCTTAGCCTGGCCTAGGGTACCCTCTGCCGACCATGGGACTGTCTGCCCATCAGACTGGTTCTGATTTACTGGCTGGCCCGAGTGGTTATTCCTGACGGGCTTCCTATCTGACTGATTGATCGATTGACTGACGGATCGGACTGAATACGAGTCAATAATCAGATGAAGATCCTAAATAAATAGCGGATCGTGGCTAGTCAGTGTGAGCCACTCCCTGGTTGGTTTAGCTAGTGCAGACTATAGCGCCGAATTGGCAGGATTATTCAGCACTGACCTTAAAGCACCCATTGGCTAGTTGAATAACACTTCACATTCTGCCAGAATCCACTCATTGTACTGCCAGAGTAGATTGCCAGAAAGGCAGACAACATAATACTTTTCAATTGTGCTTGTTTTGGGAAGCATCTATAGATTTCTACCCTGCAGCAAACCACATGGCAAAATAGTTTTTTTTTCTTCATTTAAATGTTCCAATCGTGGCATACACATCAAACCACAAAAAGGGCTGACACCCTTTCCTGCAAGAGTGCTGGGGACCACTTCTGCAATGCAACTATGCGCTTTACTGCACAACATGAAATGCATTGTAAGTGGTACGCAACCTACTACACCACTTACAAATCGTAAGTAGACTTAAGTGAAAGTCCTGTGGAACCATGTATAGGTTCACAAGAGCTAGATGGCAAAAATGCATGGGAGGTTAGAGCCCTCATGTGAGATACATGGTAGGGTTCGCTCACACGCTTTAAGGGATTATGATGAACAATAGTCTCCGCTGGTGATTTAAGCCGAAGGTCTGAACCATGAGCCAGTTAGATGGTGGTTAATATGGCAGACACCGGGCTCTGGTTTGTATGGAGTAGTGGTAGGTTACTGACAAACAGAGATGTCTGCACAGTGATGGGAGGCCAGGAAGAGGTGCAGTAAAAAGGTGTGTTGACAAACAGCCTTGTGATGCGCTCTGCTCTAGATCCTTTAGTTAATGTTGGAAACTAGAAGCACAGAGGTAGTGGCTAGATATATAAACATTGGTCTGGACAGAGAGAGAGTATCACTGAGCTCAACTTACAGAACTGAAGTCTGCAAAACCCAAGGAAGATTCTTTAGAGGCTTTACTTGAGGCAGATGGGGCAAAAGGATCTTTGCCACTAAAGGGGTCTCCGACCCCCTTTTTACTCTGAAAGGGGTCGATGGCGTCACCGCCGAATGGCTGAAACGGGTCGCAGGGTTTGGCTGAATCTCCAGCTCCTCCAGGCATGTTGACAGGAGTGCTTTTACCTGAGGACATATGGATGTAAGGGCTCAGCATTTCCCACGAAGAAGAAGCCACAACAGAGAACCATTAACATGTTATACAGACGTAGAAAACATTTCACATTTATGTAGTTAGAAAGATGTCTTCGGGTATTAGGTGAAACCGTTATTCTATCAAGTGGATTTTTTTCGGTATCAATGTCTCCTTGCAACAAGCCCTTCCACCCTGACAGACACCCACCCACCTCCGGCTCTCATCTAAAGGGACACAGTTTTGTCATGAAAAACTCTGAAAACCACAGCAGTTTCAGCTACACTGGTGGTGCACCAAAACCACACGCAGATTAACGTGAACAAATGAGAGCGCAAAACAATGCCCCTGCCACTGCCTATATGCCAGCAGAGACTGAAATAAACACCAGGTCAATGACATGGGCCACATACTCCATAAGCCAGCACCAAAATACAGCTCTGAAAAAAATCAAGAGACCACTGAAACTTTTTCTTTCCTCTCCAAAAAAGTTGGAAAAGAAGGTGCGAGGAACAGAGGGGTTAAAATTAAGACCCCACTGCTACTCCTCACTCAAACCTTTCTTTTCAACTTTTTTGGAAAGGAAAAGAGAAGGTGCAGTGGTCTTTTAATTTACGTCACCATGTAGGGTTTTATGGTGAGCGGATGGGTTGGGCTTCTCTGCCCACACTTGGTTCACAAGTTCAACAGATAATTTGTTATGGGTTATTTTAAGGTTCATGCAAGGGCAGGTTGCCATACCATGCTAAGCCTCTAGGCCCAGGGGTTCTACCTGATAATCTAACCCACCAAGAAAAAAGATTTACAGTGAGTAATTAAGATGCACTGAAATAAAATGTATTCCCTAGCCTTAGTTCCAACTAATTATATCCTATAACTTCATTTCAACACAGGCTAAATACATTTTCAACTAAAGAGTAGTTAAAAAAAATATATAACTCCTACATAGCAGAACCGTGTTAGAGTAGTAGGCGCGTTTCTGGGCTTGTTTGGTGGACACTTCGGCTGGCAGAGTAAGTGGGCCGTGGGAATGTAGCGTTGGATGTTTTTGCTTCTGAAGGTGTTAACCACGTTGTCAATTGAACTGTTATTTATACCAGGCCTTACGGGGTTAGCAGTTCACAGCCCCAGTCAACAGGCAGGCAATCAGTTTCTCTTTCTGTAAGTGGCATATACTCTTAACCGCAAACCGTCAGCTCCACCCTGCTCCAAAATATCAGCACATCATCGGTGCCATATGTCATTCTCATGCACATTACATACATCAGAAACCCAAACAATGGCTCCCACAATATTCTAATAACATAAAGGTCCCATTCATATGAGACTGCGTCTTGCACACATCTAGCGTTTTGCTGTATTGAATTCAAAACCCATCAACAAACAGGATTACATTTGTTTGCATTTTCATGCGATTGCGTATTTAAATAGCACAAATCAACATTGTCGGTGACCTGTCAATTATAACCGCCGAGTCAGCTCCTCCCATCTCATTTAGTTACCATGGTTACGCAAAAGCAGGCGTGAAAGATGTGAAGATATGGCAATTGCCTAGAGGGTGTCAAGAATCAAGCAAGATGCCACCAAAGAAGCCACAGAGCTCACCCAAGTAAGTGTGTACACAAAAGCATGCGCCGCCCTCAATCACTCAGGGAATAGAGGAAGTGGGGAAGGGTGGGGTCGAAAACATCGGGCAATCTGGTGTCACCAGGGCCAACCACAGATCATCTGTGTTCTTACTCATCAACTCCTACTCTGTATTCTCACGGCAGCCTAGCATCAAGCAGTGTGCCTTATATTAACTCAACACTAACTTCAAGCAAGTATTCGACAGATGCATGTAAAAAAGACCTGACCAAATATCTAGAGCAGCATTATGGCGGGTAGTTTCCAGACAGAGTAGCCAGCTCCTCTCAAAAGCAGGGAAAATGGTCTTCCAACTACTAAACACCTTGTTGATAAGTAATTTATAGTCATACAAAGCTACATATATATATAGAAATCAATATTTGACATATTTGCTGATAATCACTGGTGCGTTTTGCTCTTTGCCAGCCCAGGGGCATAGAGTCTTAAGTCCCCCAATAATCTTGTTAGTTCTGGGTATGGAACTTTACCTGGCACTATGGAGGAATTTCATTGACAGCCTGCGATGGATAAAAAGCAAATGCATGTACTGGTTACTTTTCCAATATGGTTTTATCTACGGATATACTCATTAGTTAGGCCTATATCGATTTCTATTTATGACACCAAACAACAATAACCCTGTTTTCTTCAGGAGGTCTCTGGTCCAGGTATCGCTCAAACTAATCTGGTCATCAAAGGAGACCTAAACTGTGTGCCAGACTAGTCCTTGCATCAGTCCTTCCCATGCGGTGCTCTTACCTCAAATATAGTGGATTTCTGAAAACCCATGTGAAAAATATGCGTGAAGGTTCTCTAACACCACAGAATATGAACATGAAAATAAATATAAATATATGACCAAAGACATACAAATTATTTAGGACTCCGGGGCGCCACTAAACACCCACCAGAGCAACAATGTCCATTTGAACAAAGTGTGAGGCCTAATTGTCCAGGTCACGTTCAAGTCACAAAGATCCTAATAACAATACCAGAGATCTGCAAACCTCGGTTGTTTTGGCTAAGCTCAGTGTTCATGAAACCACCAACATTACTAAGAACAAAAAGGCTTTGAACACATGGATGTTCTTTTTTAACTTTAACTGAACATCGATAACTGTCAAAAAGAACATGGATGATCCTAGGAGTTCAGGGAATGATGTCCTATGGACAGATGACTCAAAAGTATAATGCTTCAGATGTGTTGTCTGGCTAAAACTTAACACTGCTTTCAGTCACACATTGTGGTGGTAGGGTGAATATCTAGATATTTTGCTGCATAGGACCTGGGGCTTATCTATCACTTTTTCTTCAAAATGTCAGGCCAATGGTTCATAAGCTGAAGCGCATTTGGGTTTTCCCTTCGGAAAAATACTACAAATCACACAAGCAAATATACATCAGATTTTGTGGAATGTGACATTATATATTTTGGAATGACCAAGTCAAAGCCCAGACCAGATCCCAATATATGTTGAGGCAGGACACAAAAAAAGTTATTGAGGTAGTCACTGAAGTTCTGCATGGAGTGGGCCAAAATTCCTTGATGGTGCTGTGAAAGAATAGATTAATCTATAACTACAGGTAATTTTGTAACAGTTATTACTGCTAAAGGTGGGGTTGCAACTACTATTTAATAATGTGCAACAATTCTACACTTCATATTGCATATGGTAATTCTATATACTGGGTGGGATTGCTTTACTAGTAGCAGGTAGAGAACTTCTGAATAGTGGCCCATTTAAGGTTGAATGGTAGATTAATGGTGAAATAACACTCACTCACTATAGTTCAAATGCACCAAGGTGTAGAAAAACTAATGCATGTACAACTGGACTCATCTCTTGCCAAACTGATCTGTTGTTTATCTAAGCTTCAAAAGGAGAATAAAAAAGATGACAGTCGTTCGACAGAGAAGATGAATTCTTATCTGTACCCATAGAGTGCCTTTCCTGTTTACAACCTAGAAGAGCTCGGGTGGAAAACGGGGGTTTTCAGGCCAGCTAAAAACGCTGTTTCTAAACTGCGGTGCGCATAGTTATTTGATCTAAGACTAGCATACACTACACATGCAGAGGAAAGAGAGGAGGCAAAAACACAGGAGTTTACGCGTCCCTTGAGAGTGCACCTAGTACTACCGGGTTACAGTCAAACATGATGTTGAGCCATGCCAGCCATACTCACAACGTTCTTCTGTGTATGTCACTAAAAGAACAAAACAAAACACTTGCAATGAAGTGAGAAAGACCGTGAACAGGAAACAGAGGGACAGTAAACTAACACAATTAGATAAATAGGCACATACGCTTGTAAGGAATGTAATCATCTGTTCTGTTATTTTAAGTAAAGTAATGAATGATTAGTTCTGGTTCCTTGTGAAAGTGGTTCTGTGCACCCGGTGTGGCAGGCGGTCCGTTGGTACTGTGCCCAGACACACGGAATGGTTGCAAGTGAAACCTAAGTGGGTGGAATTACCAATCCTTGTTTGACTCACTACTCCCAATCTCCCCTGATGGGCAACTCACCGCTGGGCGGTTTGGGTCGGGGCGGAACGCTCTTCTTGGGTGGCAGAGCTGGGCCATCCTGCTTCCTACTGAATGGGTCATCCCCAAACCCCGACTAGAGAGGGGGGAGAAAGAGAGAGCGAAAGCAAGGGAGGGATCAAGAAAGTTCTCAGAAACCACAACAAAACCTAATGTGAGTCAATTCACATCTGTCCAAAAATTGCCAACTCATGTTTTAGATTGATTTAATGTGTTGAAGATGTTAACAGGAAAATAGCACAACTGCCCAAAATGTATACGTTGTGCACCCCTGAGTATGAAATGAACACAGGCTGCTTAATTATTGAAAGTTTAATAGTACCTGCTGGTATTCTGGAAAAACTGCTCTTCCTTCCAGTGGGTCTCTGACCTTTGACATTTGACTGAAGTCTGCAAACCCACTGTTACAGTTACTAGAAAAAGAGCTGTTACTGCCTCCGAAAGCCGTACCGCTTCCAAAGGGGTCCAGAGTGCCAAAGAGATCTGAGAAAATATCCATAAGACATTTCAGTTAGTCCAGTGCTTATGACACAGAAATATTCCAAGTAACCAAAAGGGCTCTATGATACATGACTTTGCAAAATGGTTTGCACACCGTTGCATCCATATACAATTTATTGATACCTGAGTGTTTAAAAAATAAATAAGAAACTGTGTGGTTTCAGTCCAGAAAAACGCAGCAGCTTGATAAAACCCAGACAGAATAAGTGTCATAAAGCTGGTGGAATTGGTGGAAGGACACGGGCGCAGAGACGGTATGGAGGGAATAATCCATGTTTTAATGATGGAACAAAAGAAACAAACATACAAACTCAAAAAAGACAATATGACTGGGTTGCGTAGCCTACGGCTGCTAACCAAAATGAACCACCACTACTGTGTGCAAACATTCAACATAAGTAGGTTCCCCAATTGGAGGCAATAACGAACACCTGCCTCCAATTGGGGAAACCAAAGCACATAGAGGTGCCTAGAGGCACCTCTTCTGGCCACGTCCTGACTATGGCCCCAGCCAGCGCAAAGATGGCTAGGGGCATAGCCAGGACGTGACAATAAGCTGTTCAAAAGGTTGAAGTCTGTAGTAGTCAACGTGACATCGTATTATCTCATGACTAATACATTTGATAAGGCAAACTAACATGAAAACCCAACCACACACCCATCTGCCACAGCCGCTACACTCTACACAGCAACGGGATCCCACCACTGCATGGTGTAATAGGTTTCTATGAACTGCAGCAATTTCCTAGGGTAAATAAAAAATGGCTTTCTTGCACAACCCTGAAGAAAATAAGGGATGACTGAGGGGGGACCTATACTCTTCCAGTTAGAGATTGCTCCGTCTAAGGTCTCATTGCAGATGCCACATATCTGGGACATTGCCACAAAACCTCTAATTTTCAAAGGGACTATTTGAAGATTTTTAAGTGGTGCAGGTGGTACTAAGAATGGGAACCTCAGGAAATAGTCATACATAAAAACCTTAACGTTTTCCCTTTTTAAATCCGTTAGAGCCATTATTTTACTCATCTCATTCATATAAATGCTATTTGAGACCCTGAGGTCTATTAACACTGATATTTGTAAACCACCAGCACCAAAACACTTCCTGGCAATATAGCAGAAATAGACAGACATTGTTTAAAAGGATGAGGGTTGAAAACAGATGTCACAGATGGGAAACTTTTTCACAACTCGGCTGTGAAAGACTGGTCACTAACCCAAAAGCCTTAAGACGGCAGCAGGCTGGTCCAAAAAGGTGTGACAATTTTTTTTGCCAAGAAAGGAGTTGTGCAACATGCCTTTATCACTGGCGTACCGCTCTCCATCTCGACCGATATCAGACAACTTATGCCAGAGAGAGAGAGTGCGAGGTGGTGCAAAGACTAAATGAGCTGAAGTCTAATTCAGTTGAATAAATAAAAACAACAACATTTGAGGAAGTACCTGGTCCTGGGCCTCTGCTGGGTTTTGGGCTTATGGATATGAAAGGATCAGCGCTGCTGGCAAAATGACTAGTCTGCAAAAACAAACGTAAAGCAACTGTTACATATGCATAACCATCCATTAATAAACTAGGTTTAATAAAAAATATATATTCAATTGGGGTAGAATGCGCCATGACGGCTTCACCTTGGATGGAAGGGTGGCACTTTTACTAAAGGGGTCTGGTGTGCTAAAGGGGTCTGCCTTGTTGGTGCTCTTCTTGAAGAAGTCATCAGACGAGGCCTTGAAAGGGTCCGCCTCTTTAAAGGGGTCGCCGCCAAATGGGTCTGGATGGAGAGAGAGATCTAGGACAGCTCAGTGTAGCAGGCTGTGGAACAGACAAGGCCTTCCCTTCACAGTGGTTGTTCTGTGTGGTGTGCGCACTTCACTTAGAAGCACTATGTGCATTAGGTAAAACGGTAAAACAAACTGAATTAAGTTCAGGCAATATGCAAAATGCTGTTTTCCAATTTATCTTATTCATTTACTGTGGGTAAAGGAAATGCTCCGAAGTTATCTGTATCATTTTTTACGTTTAAAGCGCTTCGGAAGGCGTTGGTCACAATGAATTCTGAAAACGTAGGCGATTACCATTAAATATTTACATAGAAAGGATTGTACAATTGAAGCAAAGCTCATGAGCTCAGGATTTGCCTGGCACAGCCATTGCACCAAAATGCACGTGAGTACATGTTCCTTCAGAGAGGCTGGCCCAGGAGAAAAGCAGGTACATGCTGCAAGGAATAAATAAACAGCGTTTTGCATCGTTGTTAAGATGAGGGAACTGAAAGTTCCAAACATTACCCAGAGAGAAGTGTGATGGTGAGAGCAGACCAGTTACACGCTGTTTTTCACAGCTCCGGAGTCATTAACATAAGTGGATGGCATTGTTTGTACAGTGCCTTTAAATCATATTCAACCCCCTTGAGAACCTCTATTTTGCATAGCATTACAAAGTAAGATAAAAATGGACTTTACAATTTTTCCCACAGCAGAAAATAAATAAAAATACTGTCATGTCAGAGGAAGAACCAATTTAACATCTAAAATGAATAATAACCTTAAATTGTATTACAAGGCATAAGAAATTGAATTCATTAATAAAGAAAAAAATATATATATGTTGATTACATACATATTTGTATCACATTAGGAACACTTTTGGCAACAATGACGGCAGTAAGTGTTTTGGTTGTCTATGGTGTGCCCAGGGATTTTTCTGCATACTGAACTCAAAGGCATCTGCCATCCCTACATCTCGCACCGCCTCTGTATGTCGGCATGGTAAAACATATTTTTGAGCTTATACGTTAAATACTTGTAAAATACTGCAGCATATTGACAGTGTTGCCAGATGGGTAGGTTTCCATCACAATTTGGCTATTACTAATGTGCTTGGGCATGTCAATTTCCAAATAGGGTTGTATAGAAAAACATTGTGTTTGAGCAGCTTTTGTAGAGTATGCAGCTTTTACGGTTTACTGTCAATGATCTGGCAACCTTGGATACAGAGGACCTGACCAGTCCTGACATTGGTAAGATGTATAATATTGCAAAAACATGTGGATCCTAGTTCTTTTACACCCAAGCATGTTTCAGTAGAATAATAAAATGAATAACCCCTAAATTACAGATGACTGAAAAATTAATTAGCAAGAACATAGAATAACAATTAACAAGAACAAGCAAAAAAAAGACAGTAATATTACTGAGTGTGGTTCATTTCAAAGCTTGATGAGCGATTTCCTATTTTTATTTGATTCCTAGGTTTTATAATATACATCGTTTTGATGCTCAAAGGCACACATTTTCCGGGTGGCTGACGCATAATGAAGAGGGAATGACATGCTCAATGCTAGAAGCACTGTCGAGCAAATATGCTTGGAGGCTTAGGAAAACAGCCTAGAAGAAACTATAGGCTGGATGCACTTACAACCAATATAAAGTCTACTTGTCCTGGATAGGCAAAGGAGGACAAAACAATGCATGAAGGTAAAACCATGAATATGTAAAAAAAACTAAAACAAAAGATGAAATAATGTTAGTGTGTTAAGAATAACTATATTGCTTGTACATTTTTGTTGCCATTAGGCAAGACATTGTAGCATGTATTAGCTGCTCAAGTGGACAACAGAGCAGATTTAACATTAGAATAGTGGTCTTTTTCAGTTGTGTAGCCAGATATTATGTAAATCATAAAACAAGAGGGGTGTCCGGTGGAGTGTAGGGTGGCGGGGGTTAGGGTACCGCCTTTGCTTTATTCTGAGCCAGGAGAAACCCTGCACCCCAGGTTGGCAGAACATCTGCCTATCAAGTTCAGTCATGTTGGTATAAAAAGACAAAATGTGGAGGGATCTGATAACTTTCCAAAAGCACTGTCATTAAAAAAGGAAACAACTGGTGAGCTTAGCAATACCGAATGGCCTGGTAGGCCAAAGAAGTGTACAGTGTGGTGTTCACCATAATGAAAATAAGTATAAAACTCTGTGACAAATCAGGAATACTCTCCAGGAGGTCGGCCTGGATGTGTCGGCTATACCACCCAAGGCAGACCTTATGAAATTGTATGGCACGGGGTAAAAATACATTAGAACAGAATTGCCTAAAAAGTACCATGAAGAGGTATGTATGGCTGCCACTAGAGCTGGGTCACTTGTCTTCATTGATGAATGCAAATGCATTGCAAATGCTGACGGCACCAAAATGCTGTGCTGGCCTTTGGATAAGGCCTAGTGGTGTAGGGTTGTGCAGGCTACTCTGGACTAGATGGACAGTGGGGTGGACTGCTGTCCTCACTGGACAAGACCTACTGTTAGAGAGCACCTAGGGTTGTGTCATCTGCAGATGGGGGGTGGGGTATTACAAGGTGAAGGTTGTAGGATCAGGAGTTTTCCCGGATCTAGTTACTGACCTCTGTGATTGTAAGGGTTCAGGAATGTACAATGCTAAATAAAAAGTTAGGAACACATAAGCATCACAGTATTACACCAAATCCAATACATTCAGGGATATCAATCTGTCCAGTTAGGAAGCATAAGCAGTCAGTACCTTGACTGCTGTTAGGTACCGGGACAAAATCCTCAGACCCATCATCAGAACTTACACTGGTGCAGTGGACAATGCCCGGCCTCACATGGCCAGAGTGTGTAGGCAGTTCCCGGATGACGACGGCATTGATACCATTGTTTGGCCCTTATGTTCCCCAGACCCGAATCCAACTGAGAAACTCTGGGACCTTCTGTATCGATGCATCCGACTCGTCTAAGTAGTGCCACAGATTGTCCAGGAGCACGCTTAAGCCCTAATCCAGGTCTGGGGGGGAGATCTCCCAGGAAACCAACCCCCGTCTGATCAGGAGTATACACAGACATTGTCGCGAGGGTAAACAGGCATGTGGGGGCCATACACACAACTGAGTCACATTTTGAGTTGCTGTGATGAAATTCACACAAGTTGGAACAGCCTATGATTTCAATTGTTCACTTAGTTTTCATTGTGAATTTTAATCCAGCCTTCGAACGGTTGGTGATTTTGGATTCCATTGACCGTGGTTACGTGACTTTGTTCTCAAAGAATTACACAATGTACAGTAGAGATTTGGACGTTTACTATATTCCCTTCATCGGGACCCGATTTAAGTGATTTTAGTGTTCCCTGAATATTTCTGACCATTGTAGATCATTGAACACTGCTTTATTTATACCTCCGTTAAGGAGGCTCACTGAGAACAGCAGCAGTACAGCTGATGAGGGGAAATAAAGGTGTGGAAGCAAGGGTTGCGGTAGTTTCCACTTGTTTTCTCAGGGTGTGAATGAGTGGTGTTTCTGCGTTGTAGCAACTATAACTGCTGACAAGTCCCTCTGTAGCGCCTCCTCGTCAGCTCAGCCTCTGGTCATGATACTCTCAACTGTTGACAGTTTTGGTTTTATCTCTACTGTACCCTGCCTTAGAACTGTCAACTTACCTCATGGCTAACCCAGTTCTACCTACAGCAGGGAGAAACAACAGGGTTTCATTCTCCATGTCTGCTTTAGCGGTTTGGTAAGGTATCAGAGTGAGGGAGCTCCTGGAACTAAAAGATATCTTGTTATTTCAGTCTTTGGATTGCAGTGTAACTGTTACTGTGCCACTCTCTTTCAGTGTCTGCTAGTTATTTTTGTGAAGTAGTCATGTCAGTAGAGCATGTAAATAGAGCATTAGCGAATCTACTGGACTTTAATCATTATCATGCCATTGTTGTAGGTGTTAATGGTTAAGTCAATTATCAGGCTATCATTGATCATGTACCAAAATCTGCAGGTACATCAAACATTGGCTAGGGTCTTGCTAAGGTTGACACTATGCATGTACAGTCACCTTGAAATGCATTAGTACCGTTGATAAAGATGACATTTCTGTACAAAACAAAACTTATTAAATTAGCTACATTGTAATTTTCAAACACCTGGAATGAATCTATATATTAATTAATGCAAATTCCTGAGAAATAGACCATTCCTCTATACAGAATCGTTCCTGACCCATAGACTGAGATGGCCATTGCACCTGTCTTGATTAAATATCCACATGCAGCCAAGTCTTAAAGTTTGGCTAAAATATACTGGTATTTGATAAATGCCACTAACCTTGATGCTGTACCAATGGATGCAAAACAGATCCATATAAATAAAGATCCAACAATATTTTACAGTGCGTATTAAATTATTTCCAGCATTTGAGCTAAATAGCATAAGAACTACATTTTCGTTTCATTTTAGTTGATGATATATTGTTGCAATTTAATTGTCTATATGGTAAATGTTATGCCGCTATTATAATGTATATCAATATTGAAAAAATACTTGTGAATTCAGAGATGATTCTTCAGATGTGTTTGCGCTTGAGCCTCACCTTTATGGAGCAAATCTGTCAGTTTGCCTCCTAATTATTGGTCTATTCTCTTTCATTTTGGCTTAAAAACAAAATGCGCCTAGATCGTTGCAGTTGTGTTCGGCTTTGGAATTACCAGATCAAAATGCAGCCTTCCTTACAGAGCAAAACGTGTTTCAAAATTTCATATGAAATGGGACAATGTATTTCGAACCGCGAATTTTGATGTGCATTTTCTAATTAAGAAACATGCTTGAAAATGACAAAACTCTACTTACAATATTAGTAAAAATATATTACACACGCTTGAGTGTTTTTATCTTTTGTTGATACATTGATGCAACAGAAGTGACTGAATAGCGTTTTTCTATTAAATAATAACACTGAAATTACATTACTGTGCATAGCAAAACAATTCTAAACTAGATTTAAAGATACTGAAATTAAGAAGAAAACAAGTGTCAGTAAATGATGTGCCTATAATTTCCACAGAGCTGTCAAACACTCTTCTCCCATGCATTAGACATCCTAACTGAGGGAAACTGACATCATTTGCATGGTATTTGTTGAGACCTTTCTAACATTGGCCAAAAAATTCAACATATGACTTTGGAATCAAAATAGGGCAAAAAGCTGGTTAAAATATCAACGTCTATAAAATAATTGCGATTTGGCTCAAATAATCACGATCAAGCAATTATTTAATAACTGCGACAGCCCTAATCTGACCACATCTCATACCCAGTTGCCATTTAGCTCATTACAGCCAGTTAAAATGGCTGCATTCAATATAGGCACTGAATGTGAACAGGCAACCTACTTGCTATCTGAGACACTATTTGAAAATGAAGGTCCACTGAAGAGGATGTCAATAATTTTGTAGGTGACTGTCGTGTGGGGACAGCTCTTTTTAGTTATAAATGAATAAATACCTGCAACAGCCAGTTGTGAAGGCTGCTTTGCAAAAGGGTCGGTTTGGAACGGGTCACCTACAGAGGAATCAAGGAGGGCATGTTAGAAGAAAACCAAGGCTGTGCCACAGAGGACAAAGCTAAAACACAGGAGGGGTGAATCCAAACAAGGAGGGATAAAAAACTCATTTTAGGGCACACTTAAGGCAAACAAAGGAAGAACTACAAAAACAAAGTCTCAGCCAAGCTGCAGTGTCCACGTTGTTTCTGGTGAAAGTACAAATAATGTCAGGGTGCACTGGGTGAACATCTAAGGAGGAGTGGGAACTGAAGCAGGACTATCTGAGGGGAGGAGACAGAGGGACGAGAGGAGAAATGAGTAAGTTGGAGGAAGAAGATGAGTGATCACACAGAGGGCAGTGAACAAGGGAAATAGACAGAGGGAAGGGAGAGAGACCCAGCACCTTTGAACGGGTCTGTCTTGAAGGGGTCTTCGGAGTGGAAGGGGTCTGTATGCATCTCTTGAGGAACGCTGTTGAATACAGATGTCTTCACCTTGAATGGGTCTTCCTGAGACGGGAGTAAAACAGGCAATTTAGGATTTTGGTCTGTCTGTCTGGCCCTGGCTTCATTTACACAGCCACCATACCCAACCATTTTTCACTCAGACAGGCATTAAGGAGGAAAACCAACGCACGTACACTTGATTGTTTATTCTGTCAGCCGATAAGTCTTGCCGGGCTGCCAAACACGATGGCCATCAAATCAAATACTTTACATTTTAATAACAGCCCAGTGAGGTTCAACTGGAGGAATTTGAGTTCAACAACACTAACAGAGACCTGGGAGAAAGGAATGTGTGCCTGAAGAAAAGCCCCACTATGCCCTGAACAGAGAGCCCCCCAAGCTTCAGTTTCACTTTAATAACGTGCAGGCAATTTTCATTCTCCTGCAATTTGCCCAATGCGCTCAGCTGGTCCCAATGAAAAAGTCCCAGAGTCGGTAGGAAACAGCCGTCTGTTAGAGCCCACGTTCTTTAGGGTGTCAGGTTTCTATAGAGAACGTGCATTCACGTGCCAGGCAAGCCCTGGTTATGAAAACCTTACTTGTTATGTTTCATTAGCGGGACTTCTCATTTCAATAAGCGGCCTGACCATGATCCCTGTATTCACTCAACGCAGCCCAGAATTACGGCCAAGAATAAGCGCTAAGTGTTCGAACCCTTTAAAAACGCACAGGTAATAAAGCTTAAGACAGAACAACAGAGGGCTGCCAGGTAAAATAACAGCGTGCAAGAATATTTAAGCCAAGATAATTACATTATGCGGAAAATCAAATAAGATAACCAAACTACGGGATTAATATAAACCACTTAAGATTCGGCATGCCCCAAAGTCACTTATTTGAATGTAACATTTCTGAGACTAAATGAGGGAGAGAAGTGATACTTCGGTTCTCTGTAGGTGTAGCTCTTTCATATTCCTGTTATCTCATCTCTTTATCTAATGTGTTCTAGTAAAGCGGCAGTTGCTGTCACCTCTGCAGCTGTGTGCAGTGAATTTCACACCCTGGCCGGCCGGCCGACAATGAATCATCATATTGCCAGGATCTGCAGATGTAGCTGAAATGAACTACAACTACACACGATGGCTGCCATCCATTGTTCAAGGCCAAACACATTTACCAGATGTTCAACAGGGTAGAAAAATATGCCTTTTAAAGTTGGACCTGCGCTCCTCTCGACCAATCGCTGAACCTCAGTTACCTCTCCTACAGGCTTAGAATGCACTTGTGTTTCTCCAATAGGCTTTCGATCAGAGCCAGCTGACCTGGCCCGGGGATAACTCTGGGCCGTAGTTAGAGAGCGGGGAATGCAACCTTGCGGCCCTGCGAGCCGAACGGTCTCCTCACCATGGCTCCGAAGCCTCCGTTCTCACGGTCGGGAAACCCCTCGCTCATGTCAGCCAGGTTGGTCATGCTGCCTCCATGGGCTCCGTTCAAGGTGCTGTTGTACTGCTCAATGCTCTTGGTCATCTCCTGTTGGCTGTCCTGGATCTGAGACAGCTTACTGCGAGCCTGGAGGAATGGCAGGGACAGTTTGGGGTGGTTAAATCCACAATTCCACGTGAATGTGTACTGTGGTCTGTGGGTTACCTCATGTGGTACGGTCTACTTTTTATTTTATATTAGTGTTCTTGGGAGACTAAATAAAAACAAATGATGTGAAGGCACCGTACATTAATAACCCTCTTCATTTGAATATTCTGGCTTAGCCGCTTCCCAAGAAGGTGAGCGAGAGGAAATGATCAAGCGAACCGCTGCACCTGTGACATCAGACATGACGCTCAGGAATCTGGCAGGGTCTGAGTATGGCCAGTCATTGGTGCAGACAGCCCAATCAAAACACGGAGCTGTGTGTCATCAAGCTTTGACACACACTAACGAATGGCAGGAGACTCCCGGGGCACACGTCATTGTTGACACCACACCGGCACCAGCTGGTGTCACCCTTTGGCTCCTTACAGAGGTCAGGGGGTTAGAAAGAAAACAGGAACTAAGCAGGAACATCTCAATACGGTCTGAATTTATTTAGTGACTAATGACGATGATACAAGGCATCAATATGACTTTGGCCATGGGGAGTATTTGCTCATAATGAGAGAGCCTTCGCTAAACTCAAGGCGAATGGAAAGGACCCTCCCCCGCATACAGAAGAAACAGACGGCTACAGCTCAGCATCCTTTCTCACGGTGGTATGAGAGATGTGAGAACGTGATGTGAGATCTGAGGCATGTGCTGGGGCTGGGGCATGTGGAAATAATGTCAGATACAATTCAGTTGATGCCTGGAACTGCCACACCCAGACCTGACAGACGACTGAGAACCACCTGATGGCTCCAAATGAGGTTTTCGCCAGAATGACAAGATGCCTTTCATGTACCTTACCGGTAATGAACCGAAAAAGAAGCACCACCAAACACTTTGTGCAGAATATTTTAAAGAGAACCTGAAGAATGGGAACGACTTAACAGAAATTCTAGGCGGTTGTTTTTACCATCCATGAGACAACATCTCCCTCCGGTGGACACATTGCACATGCCACACAGTGTTAAGCAACCGTTCCACTCAGAAACAGTTGCCTAATTCACAGTACATTTACCATGTGACCGACCAACCGACTTCAAACCAGGCCTAGCTGAATTGATCTGGCTTGGTTACCCACTCACCATAGCTGTGCGGGAACAAAGCTGGAAGGAACATTGTCAGGCTAAAATAATCAGTGACACTGACCACAACAGGACCTCACCGTTTTCCATAAGAGAATTTCCAATACTTTCAAATTAATGTTGGATGGTTCCTCACCTTTAAAAAAATGTATAAGACTCTAAATATCTAACTGGGCTCATGTCTGTCATCCCTCCTCTCTGACTGGGTTCATGTAGGGCTGCACGGTTTGGATAAATATATTTTATTTTACAGATATTGCAATTACAGTTAGGATTTTCAATGGGTATAAAAATGGAGATCATAGGCCACACAATGTGCTATTTAACTGAATAAAAATCAAGGTCAGTTTTTTTGATTTTACACTTCCAATTTGAAGGTGCAGCCTGGGTCAAACTATTTGTTTATCTGCTCATTTAATGCAATGGCGTTTGCTATTTTTGTGCCGTTGCCATAGCTGGTTAGGCAAAATATCTCAACCCTTGAGGTATTCTTTCTCCCATATTAAGTTTGTTTGCAGACACCGACACTGAAGTCCAAACATTTAATAACCGTGCTGTTTTGTATGTGGGCCAATATCGTGGTGGCATTTGCTAGCTTGAAGCAGACATCTTCGCTAGCAGTTGCAGTGTTAGCTTTTTCTTATCCTGGTATTTAAGTAATCTACAAAAATACCCACAGCACCAGCAAGAAAAACTATAGTGGATGTAAGATGCCTGCCCACTGCCTCGCGCGATACGCATGTCAATCAGAAAAATGCATAAGTTGCCCATTTGGATAGTGCACATGTCAGTATAGCAATTTAGATTATATTTTGATTAATTGTGCAGCCATAGGGTCATGTCTGTCCCTCCTCTCTGACTGGGGTAATGTCTATCGTCCCTCCAATCTGACAGGGCCTGTTGGTTCGGTCTTACCTGGTTGATTTCATCCTGGGTAGCTTTGAGGGACTTAATGATGGTCTCCAGTTGGAACTTGCCAGCGGTCAGGCTCTGTTCCAACTGGCTCTCCTCCAGCTGCAGCCGATTCAGGTCTGCCTTGGCCCGACTCAGCTGCTCCTCCTGGCTCTGCAAGTCAGTCTCCTGAGTGTGGATCTGGTTCTGAAGAGACGAAATCTGGAAAGTAGAAGTGAACCGATGTAGGCAATGTCCAGAAATGCATATTGAAAGTGAAAGCTGTTGTATTTTGCTACCATGACTACATTCAGGGAACTCTTCGAGCCTGACCGCCCTCTGATCTCTCACCATTTGTGACTCTTCGTTACATTTGATCCTGACGTCATTCAGCATGTCTTCCAACTTGGCCTTCTGCTGGTCCATCTCCTCCAGCCTCTCCTGGGCATCCTGCTTCTGAGCCTCCAGCTCCTGTAGACTGCCCGTCTCCCTGTCCAGATCATTCTGCATCTCCTGCTCAGCAGATGAGGGAGAGAGAACGCATAGTTTCCGGGACAAACTGATAACCCACTTCCTGTCAAAAGTCCTCTGTCCTATTTCTCATTACAGACTACGTGCACGCTCACCTGAACCTCGGAGGTCTTGTGTCTGATGGCCTCCTCGGTCTCCCTGATGTCCTGCTCCAAGGTGAACTTCTCCCTGAGACAGAGGGACAGACGTACGGCCATGAACACAAAGCAGCACAGGGTGCCGCCTCACTCTCCCCACCTCAGCTCCACCCCAACACTCCACACATAACACCACAACCAGAGGAAAAAAAAACAGACTGGGACAGCCAAGAGTGGGTTACCTGAGGGCATTCCAGTGTGTAAAAGCAAGCGCACTGATGCAGCATGAAGAGCAAGTGGTGAAAACAAAAAGACAGATAAAATACACACAGTAAAGGGAGGCTGGAGACAGGGATGAGGTGGGATGAGGCGGAGAGGGAAGGACTCATCCACCACCGGCTGTTACCGTTCTTTTCCTTTGAAGTGTGCATACGGTTCAAGTGTTCGTACGGTATGGCACCCATAAGTTAAAACGGAACAAGCTCGCTTTGAGCAGCGTATTATATTAAAGTACAGCCACTCAATTTACACAATTGATATTAAACCTCAATAACTAACTCAGCTGGAGGTATGTTAAGGAATGATTGATGAAAAACGAAATGAAAATTGGAACTCACAAAGACACAGTATCTCATAAGAAAGCAAAACATACCAAAAATATTTACATCTGAAAAAGAATATCCGGAAAGACTAAGCGAAATTGCATGTGTTTAAATTATGCCAAATTAAGGATTTGTCACAACCGCAGCACAAACGAAATGTGTGTGATTAGTGGTTACTTTGACTGAAATCTCCAGTGTTACGAATTACCTCTGCAACTGAGCGATTTCTTGACTGATGTCATCCAGCTCCTTGATTCCAGTGAACTCCGACCCTGACCCAACAGAACTGGAGCTGTCCTGTGATTGGATAGGAAGAGAAAAAGCATTAAGTTTCCCCCCTTTTTCAGAAGGCCTTACAGGGATTGCCACAACACCAAACCAACCAGACCAAACCAGAGGGTAAAGAGAGATTACAGGGAAGGAACCACCACAGAGGAACAGGAGGGCAACAAGGTCTGGGAGGGAGAGTAGTTCACCACTGCCAATGGTCAGAAAGCTCAGGAAGTCACAATACCGTTCACGGGTCAAAGTTCTCACAAATGCTTCTCTTAAAGTGTTTCTGTCTAGCGAGCCATTGTAAGCATTTGTCGGGTTTTACCAGTTACCTACCCATAACTTGAACATTATTTGCTGATACAGAGACAATAACCCAGAAAGTGGCATTCAGCAGCATTCAGGTTAGGGTAAAGAAGAAAAGAGTTTGCAGTGAGCTCCTGGCAGGGTCTAAGCACTAGACTACTGCAGGACAACAGCAGTGAACAGTCACAAAATGAGAGGTACGGGGGGCCTCAAAAAAATACTATGTACAACACAGAGCCTCGGCTTCAGTAACCATAACTTCACACCAAATCAATAAATACGTAGTAATTGTCCATTACAAAAATTCCTAAAGCAGTTCATGACTACAGCTCCATTCCACTTCCTCAGTGCCAGGTCTGTTACCAGAAGGTTATGGTCCTGGCACTTCGCACTGAGACAGGGCCACTGAAAATGGGTAGGCAAGCAAACATGAGAGGCCATTACTCACCCGCCTCATCTCAGAAAGAGCAGCCATCTCGGAGCTCACAGGAGTCATATAGCCGGACAAGCTCTGTAGACAGAGACAAAGCATAAACACTGAACACAACATCAACGAACCAGCCGTTGGGAAGAAATTCTGGGCATCTTCAAAACATGTACAGCTTACGCCTCTTGTATTCTGTGCTGGTGACAAACAAACAAAAAGTGTGCGGTACAAAATGACAGCGACACTAGAAGATTCAGCAAAATGACATCGCCCAGAGCAGCATCCCTGACTCTGAGATGAGTGGGAAGAAAGACTTGCATACAGTCACACACAGTGCAAGCGGTGGTTCGTTTCTCAGTTATAGTGTCTGTTATTTGACCAAAACAGAGACTTGGGCAATGTTGTGTCATGGTTTAACACCCTTAGTGATTGCGGAAACGGTGGCACCCGTGCGCGCGCGTGTGTGTGTGTGTGTGTGTGTGTGTGTGTGTGTGTGTGTGTGTGTGTGTGTGTGAGTTTTTGTGGTGCGCGCGTACATGGGAGGGTGTGGTACACACTGGCACGGGTGTGCCCCTCTCTGAAGGGGGGATCATCTCGGGGGTGAGAGCCTGAGGCGGGTCTGTGCCTTTGGTGACTTTCTGCTGGATGAAGTGCATGGCCAGAGAGAACTGTTCCCGGGTCAACTTCCCCATCTGCCTGGTGTCTGCCAGGGCCCTGGACACAACCACAAAGACGTCAGGAACACAGTCACCTCAAAGCAAAACACCAGCCGGTCAGCACTCTCTCCTACCAGATATGTGCCAGCAGGTTCTGGGGCAGCCCGGAGTGCATGAAGATGTCCTTGACTTCCATGCCACTGACAAAACCATCCAGATCCAAGTCTGTCTTCAGGAAGATGTCGTCAAAGCGGCCCCTGTCTGCCACTGGGACCACCCAGTTCACAGAGTGCTGGCACAGAGAACCGATTTCACACATTGTCACACACACACACCAGTCTTTTTTTTGTCTGAATGTGTATGGTTTTGCATGCGTGCGTGTGGTTACCTGGGCAGACTTCAGTGTGTGTTTGGGGGAGAGGCTGCCGGCACTGTTGAGGGAGTTCATGCTGCCATGGGAAGGGGTGGAGCGTAGGCTGTCCTTAGGAGGTGGGGGGCTGGCGGGCAGCATGGGCACCGTGCCAGGGAGGGAGCCCACCAACGACTTCTTCCTCTTGTTTGGAGGGATGAGAGAGGATGGGAGAACAGGAGGGACCGGCTCCTTCTCCAAAGCCCGATAAACCAGGTGCATGGCCTGGAGAACAGAGGGAGGTTTTACAAATCTAGTTACAAATGTTAAACATATTTTTTACAAATACGTCCATTATGTTGATGCTGTAACAAAATATTTTATTTCCGGATCTTATTTGTTTACTGGAGTACAACTTACAACGGCAAACTCATCTCGATCCAGATGTCCATCTTTATCAATATCACTGAGATCCCAAACCTTTCCTAACACATCCAGAGGTAGTTTAGAGTTAATTAGAACTGGTTTCACTTTGTCACCAGAGAGTAGTCCATTGACTGGTGAAAGACTTTCAAATATCCCATCAAATTTATTCTTTTCTTCTGGCTGAAAAAAAAAAAGATTTAAAAAAACTATGAGCAACTGGAGGGGAAAAAATAGGTTAACACACCACTAATGATTCTCTTAGAATAGTACAAAATAAAATGTCAGTTAGCGTAACATACCGATATTTACTGATATTTCAGCGTGATCTCATCAAGGAAACATGACTCACCCGCACAGCCCAGTGGACTTCAGTGGAGGCCGACGATGTGCTCAGGGACGGGCTGCTAGTGTCTTTCTGTATCAGAACAACCAAAACACTACCTTTCACTTGCCACCCAAACAAACCAATGGCGAAAATCTCAAGTTTGACAGAAGAAATGCACGTTTAATCGTCATTGAACCCGTGGGTAGTTAAAGTTGTACCCATTTAATCTATACTCACAAATTTGGGGGGAGGGACAGTGAGGTTCAGACTAGCGAGGCTGACATCTTGTCCGCCCTGCGCGCAGGCCACCAGTCGCAGAGCTACATAAAACCCCTATCACAGAAGACAGGACAACAGCACTTCCATGAAGACAATACAAATACCAAGTTGCCATTCACATCAAGGACCACAGAATAAAAGGCATCGCACAAGCAGAGGGAACTATTAGTCCTGTACCTGTTTATCTAAGAATCCTTTCCCATCTGGGTCTGCCAAATCCCAGATCTGAGAGAAACACACACACAATCAGAAAAATGCAATTACAAACTGGGAAAACATTCATCCAAGCTTCTAAATGCAATTATTATTAAGCAAAGTTTACAAAGCAAAAAAAAAAAAAAAAGTCTTTATGAAAGTACACAGAAACATACAGCTACGTACAGACTATTGCACCTTTTTCTTTCCTTTCCAAAAAGGTTGAAAAGGAAAGTTTTGAGTGAGGAACAGAAGCGTTCAATTTGCAGTGGTCCCTTAAAATTAACCCCTCTATTACACAATCAAAACTTTCCAATTCTGACTTTTTTGCAATGGAAAGAAAAAGGTGCAGTGGTCTCTTAATGTTTTCCGGAGCTGTATATCAAAGCAAAGAATGACAAATCAAAGCGGAATATGATGAAACAAATTGTTTCCATTTTCATATGAACAAGCAACGGAGAATAACTGCCTTACACTGGCAAGCAAGCCTCTCACACTCTGCCAAACCATCAGTGGGTTACTTCATTCACTGATATAGCTCAATTTGAACAATACATTTCTCGATTGCATGGTGCAAAAATCTGAATATATATATGCACAAGCACACTTCTGCCCCATCAACTACAAAATTACAGTATCTAGATTACAAAAAAATATATTTTACATTAATATTTAAGTTATTTAGCATATACTATTATTCCAAATAACTTAAGTATTAAAGGCAGGCATTTTTCTATACTGGCCTCTGTGGAAATCAAACACAAAACCTAAGCATTGAATGAACCACACTCTACCAACTCAGAAACATGGGACAGACCAAGCCAACAAAGAATACAAATGATGGTTAGTAGCAGTGTGTAATATAGAGCTGAGTACACACCCAAAATATTCTGAAAATAAAGTGCAGACCATGCATTGATGGAAGATGAGGTCACATTTCACAGTTATTGGCTTCCGGGGATAGTGAAGCAGTCGGTTATGCAGGCTAGAAGAACATATCACTCTTCTATGTCATTGCCTGTTTTTACCTTAATCAGTCTACAGTGTCAAGGACTGTGCCCATGTCTCTGACCAAGGTTTTCAGTAGTCAGCACTGCATTGCCACACCGGTGCTACCCACCTTTCCCAACGTGACATCAGGAAGGCCAGATTTCTTCAAGAACAAGGCAGCTTCCGTGGGCCCAACTCTCCCTGTGTTGCCTGGGTCCACCTTGCAACAAGAACACAGTAAATCAAATCATAAGATGTTTCCATCCACAACTACACTAATAAATACTACACTGCAATACGCGCTTAGTGGAGCTTAATACAGTTTTTGAACAACAAAGTACAATTATGAACGCAGATGGGACTAACAATGTGACTACGCACTACACTATAAAAATAATTCTCACCTGTCTATAAAAGTTCTCGTACACAGGGTTTCCACTTGACAGCTGATTGAGTAAAGGTTTCAAAGATTAGTCATAAGATTTCAAATTGCAGGAAACTATTTGTGTTAAAAAAGCATGGAACAGCCTAGAAGCCCTTGTTCTGACAATGTTGATCCCTCTACCAAGACACTTACAGTTGATAACAATCAAGTGCAGAGTGATTTCATCATACATTAAAAATATCCACCAGTCTTTGAGCATCTTAGTACCTTATCATTGTGTGAATTATGTGCATTTTAAGATGGATAATGGTGTGCTAATACAGATACCAAGCCTTAATGTGACATACTTGTCCTCCAACATCTTTGTCAAATGTGTATTAAAGAACTAGACCGTACAGGCATCATATAACTCAGCTTGTGATGGACCCAAAGCTGGTCCTTGCCTGCAATGACCCCTCCTGGCTGCAAAGCTCGGGTGCAACTGCAATTTTGCTACACATTTTTAGGGCATTGCAAGCTTCTATGCAATAAATGTGCTACTGATGCAGCAAAACTGAAAACAAATTTAAATACTAGGTAGATATGCTGACATTGCACACAACAAACTGGTCAGTCATCTTACATTAGCATTACATCTAACTCGCCTAGCTGGCTCAGTGGATGTAGGCGGTGCAATCTCCTCACCACACCGCTAAACATTGTAGCACAGGGTTATATACAATGATTTTACAGTACCTGTAGGTGTTACACTAACACTGTAAAAGTCAGAATGTTTAGCTAGCTAGCGTGTATTGTTCAGCCGGCAGGCTAGCTATGTACAGCAGTTAGCTAAGCGTAGCTTACTCTGCAGTTACCGAACGTTCGCTGGCTGGCAAGCTATTATAGCTAACAAGCGCAATTCTATATTACTGCTTTGGAAATGTAAATATATATATATCTATTTAACATAGTTTACAATGCATATTTTAACGACGGTAAGCTATCCAGCATATTGATTTGTACAGTAAGCTAAGCTAGCTAATTTACTGTATCCCCACTACCGTTAGTCAACTGACTAGGCTAACTAGCTAACGGTAAAGCAAGCTTAACGTTACCGTTATGCAGTCTATATAGATTATACGGCCTTGTTGTCCTATGCAGCTAGCTATTAAGCTAACACCCTCCGTATGTCTTCTTTATTGTACAAATTGGGTTAAAAGCACACCACTAAATACTACAGGTCATCGGCATGCACAGCAGCTTGACTGAATGTCCTTTGCATGGTACAGAACACATTCCTGGAACATTACCTGGGTGAGAGATGTGAGAGCTGCCATCTTCCCTGTTGCTGCGGGAACGCACACACCCTCCAGCTTGTAGACAACATCACCGCCTAGTGGATACCCTCCTTCGTGGCCCTGATGATCAACGTGAATTAGCTTGAAATACTACACTGTGACATTAAGTTGTATTGTTTCCAGATACAAAGTTGCATTGTAATTAATTACGCAATTATACAGCTTTGTAAAAGCGATTTATTTTACATAATGCTCAAACAATAACCTTAAAACCATCCAGTAAACCTTGAAGTATTGCATTAAGGCAAAAATAATTTGCTTTATATTAGTTCCAAGGAAAACAAAACAACGAAATAGTAAGACAAAAAATGCTGAAATGAAAATCATCACTCGTGGTTCCACAGCATGCCATATCTCAAAAGGAACCTCTGCTAAATTCATGCATTCAACCAAACCTACATCTCTCATAGCATCACTCTTGTTTTTTCACTTCATAAAGACCCTTGTTTCACCATAGCTGAAACTAACTTGTACTGTTTTATACAGAATCTATACTAGGCCAATCTTTCCCATCTATGCAAGGGGAAACAAAAGGCATGGGCCAATTTTGGTGGCTGATCAATCATTTTAGTTTTTAGTACTTCTAGAACTTTATTTATGAGATGGGTGTTTGATTATGATAGGCAACATAAATTCAGTATGCAATATTACCCACTGTAAAATCTTACAGCTATCACATTTCAATATAATGGAACGTAACTGTCACGGAAGTTTTTCTGTTTTAAATAAACTATAATCGAATTGCTAAGAAACAGACATTTTGTGATGGTTGATTTGCCAAGCATTGTCCAACACTAATATTTCATTTAATTTAATATGCAAAATATCAACAAAGAAACATTTAGGAAATGTTGGACAGTGCTCAGTTAAATTCCTGAAGACAAATAATAAAAACAATGAATTTTAATTCCATGGCCAATTTGCTGGTTTTGTGATTGGAAATGATACTTTCCCAGGAACTGAAGTCCACATAGCCAACACAAATCAACCAGCTACAAAAATGTATGTCTGAGATTTCCTTTGAGGGTGGTTAAAGAACAGTATATGGTGAGGGCAAACTGCCACTATAACGCTATAGATGGACACGGCACAAGCAGCAGTAAGCGGCAGTGAGAGAGGGAGCCCACTGACAGATAACAATCCCAGGAGATGTAGGGGGCATAGCTCACAGTAACAACACATCAAGTCTTTTTCCAATGAAAAGCATTCTGGAAGGCCGATCGCTTTGGGTAAACAATTTCCACTCTTTCCTTTCAAAGCCCCGTTTTGCAGCAGTATCACTTCTCTAGCCCTCCATTTTTCCCCTCCACAGCAACGTAGACTTGTTCACTCATCATCAAATGTTTGTTGGAGCAGAAAATTTGCAGCTAAATTTTCATTCTTCTCACATGCAAAATAGGCTTGAATGACAAGTCCCTCTGGAAATCCCAAGGCTTTTAACTGCAATAAAAAACAAATTGGCAACTGTCAGCATGCAGATGCATCACCAATGATACAGGGTGCTTACCAACTGATAAGGTAAAATGTAATTAATTCAATCTTAATTAGAAACCATAAATACTCCTACCCTCTCGATGGCCTCTTTCTCTTGTGGAGTGACCTGGATGTAGTTAGTCTGTGGCGCACCCTGGGCCTCAGCTCCCTCCTCTACCATTTCTCCTCCTTGGGGCTCGTTCAGCATCTGCACAAACCGCTCCTGGTGCTGAGTAATTTGCTGCAAGGAACAAAATTTAAAACAATTTCTTGTCAATTTTACTAGTCATTATTAGTTGGTTGAGGCAGATGGCATCAGGAAAGTCAAGCTGATAAGCATGGTTAGAAGAGACACTACACGCAGACACTGGAATGTCCCATTTCCACACTGACCTGCAGAAGCTGTGGGTTGTCTCTGCCAAGCTGCTGGAGCAGGGCAGGAAGAAGAGCTGGGTTTTGCTGGATGATTTGTCTCATCTGCTGGAACTGTGGTTGGTTCCTAAGAAACTCTAGAGGGTTTGTTGCCCCAGTCCCTCCACGGGTACTTCCAGTGATCCCACCAGTGATCCCACCAGTGATCCCACCAGACAAAGGGGGCTGCTGTGTTGAGGAGACTGCACCTGCTGCAAAAACAATAATGGATAGACACAGAGTTTTTTAAGACATCTATGAAACACATTCTGTAATTGACAATTATTAATTAAAGTATTGGTTGGCAGAAGAGACAAATGGGCCTGGTAAAAAACACGAGTAGTGAGATGCCTTACTGGTGGGTGCTAGTGGGGGCTGTTCTGTGGCAGGGGCAGGAGCCGGGGCAGGAGCCGGGGCAGGAGCAGGGGCAGGAGCAGGGGCAGGAGCAGGGGCAGGAGCCGGGACTGTGGGGTTGAGGTTGGCCGGAGCTGTGGGTAAGAGCACCTCCGACGGCGGAAGGTCGGCCTCAGATGGAATTCCCTGGTGGATATACAAGTATTCATGAACACTCAATGCAATTAAATAATAATAATATTAGGAGACCTTTATTGTGCTTGTTTTTCAAAGTATGTGTGCATTTTTTATGTATAATGTTTTCATGCTTTCATTTGAAGACAGTGCTGAGAGAGATGACGAAGCTTTTGCAGAAAGACAGTTGGCCAGAATGGAAGCCATGCTGTAGCAAATTGCTCCACTGCTTTAAGGTAATAAACAATTCTCTAATCCACCACCAGAAACTCACCATTAACAGGTACTCTACAGCTCTGTCTGGGTTGTTGTAACTGGCTCGCAGTGCTGCAATAACCTGCTCCCGTTCATATCCCATAGACATGATTTCCGATACTAGATTTTCATATGCCTGTCCTGTCACTGTCTCACAAAGAGATGGGAAAAGGACGAAAGGTCAAGAATTCATAGAAAGCCAAGGCACGTAGTTGTATTACATTTGAGAGATCAGACCCAACTCTTCATTACCCAAGATGGATGCTGCTTCTTCCAAGAGACTTAAGTCATCAACAAAGCTGTGAGACAAAAATGTTTTACAGACAAACATTAAGGGTAAAAAACAACAACATTCTAGGCAAATAATGTAAAATGCTCTCAGATATCGTATAAGTCTTCACCTGGAAGAGATGGCCGGCACAGTGGAAAGGGGTTGCTCAGGAGGCTCCACCTCATCAGGTTTCTCCTCTGATAGTGAGGCTGCTGCGGCAGAAGGAGCTGGAACTTCACTGGCCTCCTGGACTGCGGGGGAGACAGAAGCAGGATCTGGTGCAGGGACAGGAGCTGTGGAGGTCTCCACTGACTGTGTGGGGTTTGAAGCAGGGGTGGGTGCGTGTGAAGGGGGGAGGCTGGAGACGTCCATGGGGGCAGGGGAGGAGGTAGCACGGGCATTGTCAGAGAGGGATAGCTCAGATACAGCAGGAGGTGCAGGAATGGGGGTTGGAGTCGGGGCAGCCTGAGGAGGAATCTGTGGAGGAGCTGGTGGTTTGGGCTGTAGGGAGACAACAAACAGCACTGCCCAGAGATGACCAAAGTGACTACAGACAACTATCGCACCTATGGATATCAATTAACAGATATGTTGTAAGATAATACATAATAAACTGTACATAACACGAATTAAAACTTCATGCTTTCACTGTCATTAGGAGTTAGAGTATTGTTAGAACATTGATTCTGTTGTAAGGCCCTTCTTCATAAATAAACAAATTCACTTTTATAATATCCTCACATATGACTGGTTACGAAATAATTAATTATCCAAATTAAGTCCATAATGAAAATGTATGTTTTCCTATGGTGGACACATTCCTACAGTGTCCTATTTTTTAAAATATTTTTTGATTAATTACAATTTGGCCAAAACAAGGCACACATATTTCCAAACATACAACCAATGTCACCTTACAATAATTGACTTAGAGTTTCAGAGTTTTAAAATAAAATATCAAAGAGAGCAACATTTAAAAGCAACATTTGTAATTGGATATATAAGGTATGTATACAGTACAGGCCATAATTATTTGGACGGTGATACAACTTTTGTTATTTTGGCTCAATATTCCACCACATTAGATTTAAAATAAAACAAGTCAAACTGTCAACTTTAAGATGAGAGCAGGTCCATCCATGAACAGCCTTTTTCATACAGTACCAATTTGTATTGTTTTAGGGGTCAAACAATAGAATAACATTTAAACATTTGAACATGCACTGATATGAAAAACTCCACTCTGTAGTGTCCAAAGACTAAATAAAGCACAGTAGTAAAAATTCACATTGAAGACAAACCAGATTATAAAAATGTTATTCCTAAACAGAAATATAGAAACCATGTAAAGCCTTGATCCCATGTTTCAAGAGCTAAAATAAAAGATCCCAGAAATGTTCCATGTGCATCAAAAAGCGTATTCCTACAAAAATGTTTTGAGCATATGTGATTACATCCCAATAAATTAGCATGTTTCCTTTTTATCTCCATTCACCTGCATTTCTCTTTATAGTCCATCTATCTGTGAGTGGGAAACAGCATGATCATTACACAGGTGCAAATTGTGCTGGGGACAATAAAAGGTCACTGTGCTGTCGCGAGTTTTGAAGGAGTGTGTAACTGCCATACTGACTGCAGGAATGCCACTAGACTTATTGCAATATGATTTATAATAATGTTGTTTGAAACAATCCAGCTTTGCCACCATAAAATAAGTTTAACAATCCCAGCCCAGGACCTCCAGCTTCTTCCCAGGCGGGATTGTCCATCCACAACGATTTCTGCACAAGCAGTCAGTAATTGACTCCTGTGACTACGTTCAACGGATACTGGCATGCAAAAGAAGTGTGCATTCCCAAATGTACGCTGGATTCAGCTTCACCAGGCAGATGGCAAGTATGGTGTTGTGTGGGCGAGCATTTTGCTGATGTCAGCGTTGAGAACAGAGGTGTTGTGAACCCACAGTATTGGAAGGTTTAATGTATGTGCAGGCATAAGCAACGGACAAATAAACACAAATTGCCTTTCATCCTGATGCCCACTGTCGTGCCATTAATCCGCTGCCATCACCTCATGTTTTAGCATGATAATGAACGGCCCCGTTGCAAGGACTCTTTATGTACACAATTTCTGGAAGATTAAAATGTCCCCTTAATGGCGCGCATACTTACAAGACATGTCAGCCACAGAACTTGTTTGGAATGCTCTGGGTCAACATGTATGACAGGGTGTTCCAGTTTCCACCAATATCCATCAAATTTTGGAAGAAGTGGGCCAATTTTCCATGAGGACCAAACCAGGTACTGACTGGGATTCTAATATATGGCCTTGCCTTTGGTTTTAAAGTTTCTTAGACCTAAAGATACATATCTGTATTGTGCTGTATTTCAAAAACCTATGCCAAGATAATTCTGATTTTGTTCTCAAAATCCCAATTTATATTGACACTGTATTACTGATATTGAGAATCATAAGCATTGAAAATGTGATCTATCTAATTACAAATTACACTGTGTTGACAATTTTCGTGCATCTACACAAAATATAATTTTTCTGTGGCACTTACTGCTATCGTAGCAAAATAGTACAACAGTGCTAAAATCTTACCTTCGTAACCATGACCACCACGAAGTTTTTCTCATCAATTTTGTAGTCTTTTAACGGTATGTCATCATTCAAGATTTTACCTAAAAAAACACAAAGAACAATTTGTTCAATAAGATCTATATGTTACAAGGGTGCCGATGAATCTGAGAGATATTCAAGATAACCACAACAATACAGTAAGATCTAAGCTGCCAGTCTTACCTGCATAGATTAGTTTTTGCCCAGCGGTTGGGTAGCCATCTTTCCCTTTTTCAATCTCAATCTTCTCCTTCAGGGCTTTTACCTACCGGTAAGAAAATGCTAAAATGACAATCTGTTAAAAAGGACTAGAGATACAACCCATTAGTGTTGTGTTTTGTATGACCAGGGCAATCTTCCGAGTAGTTCTCTAGGGAGATCACACATTATATGCTTCATCTCAGTCATAAAGGATAATTCTGTTAGCTGCTCTCGACAAAAGTCTGCAAAATTACTAAAATGTATATGTAGCTGAAGGTATCCATGAGGGTGGCATAATCAGCAGGTCTTTTCACTCTCTACCGACTCCCTCAGGCTGCTCCAAAGCTTACTGATGTCTCCAGTGAAAATGCCCAGACCCATGACTTCCTGTTAACAGTGTGGAAAACATTGGAGTGGCTTGGCAAGGATGCCTGTGTAGAAAGTGATCTACAACTGTATCAGCATCAGTTGGTATGTGTTGTGATGAGACACAGTAATAGACACAATTGGATGTGAAATTGGGGATTGGGAAAAAAGGGGCATAACATTTTAAAGAAATTTAGGTACATATAGCTAATGTTTTACAAGGTGAGTAGGCTGACAAAGTATTGTAATTTACATCACAGAGGAAAGCATTTTGAAACGTAGTTTTAAGTTATTTTTATCTTTGGGACCTGGTAGTTCAACTATCCCCTGAAAATTAGGCTGATGACAATATGCAAACAGTCAGTTAGCTGAAAATACATAAAAGGTATATTTAAAACAGAAGTGTCATAATAATGTTTAATGTTTATATACATATATACTGTAATACATACATTTTGATCAAATAAAAAGTTCTGATGTAGTTAATCTGAAATATATTTTATTTATTAATGAACTATGAGCATTACTATTTGTAGTAATGTTATTATTTGGTATTAATTTGTGTTAATACTTATATTTTTATTGTGTCAATTGGCATTGACTGTGGTTATTAAGGTTTTATTTTGTAGCAACAGCTTCGATAAAACAAATGACAAATTAAGTGTATACATTAATACATACTCTTAAAACAAATGTAGTCTACAGAACGCCCCCCTCCACCCGATTCCTGTAATATTCCAGAAAAGGGGTTCACGAGAGCGTCTCCGTTGTATCGAGACTGGGTTCGTGAAATCTTGCATGGTCATTCATGAGGCTAGAGCCAGGCAATCTCAAGCGCAACGAAAATCGCATTTAGACTTTTACGCCTAATCGTTACAATATGGCATTAAGAATGACAAAATTATATAAAACAGCATTACTTCTCCAAATTAAATCGCTTGACCAAGGCCCTCGTTGCTCCCAGCCCCTCTCGCCCGGCCTCAAGCGTATTTACCGGAGTCACTAACTTCCACTACTCACCGTTAGTTCTGGATCAATTTCTATTTTGAACGTTTGTTGCTGAAGAGTCTTCAACGTTATCGACAACATCTTGGAAGACTATTCCCGATAACTGCCAGTCGCGACTATAGACGTGTTTACAGCAGTTTCTGTACTGTTGCCTTTTCCACAGTAGCTACCTAGTTGTGTGACTCAGCTATCTGACTGTATTGGTTGTGTTGTGTTCAGACGCCATCTACTTGCTGCCTGAGACAAGACATACTGCCGAGGGAAAGGGGTTTACCTCACGAATCTAGATTCCTCTCTATGACACGTGCATGTGATATCTTAACCAATATCAAATGCTGTTCAAGTCCCACCTCTTAAAACCACACGAATTGTATATCATTGGGGGGGGGGGTTCAAGGACCTTCAAAGAATGATTGTTGTATATTGATGATATGTAATTCATAAAATCAGGTCAAGGAACAGTATAAAAAATATGTACCACATTCACTGGTCCCCACTGGTCACTCACACACCAAACTTGGCCTTACATTAACTGCATTTTCCCCGCTCTTACCATATTATATCCTGCAGCTAAAGATTGGCTGGCAGCCCGGCATAATGCCCTATTGACCAGATTCCTTCCTGCTTTCTACAGACCATCTCCGGGCATCTCCCATTCCTGAACCATAGCATCCTACTTTCCATCCTCTCTGATTGGGGCATCTCAGGCTCTGCTCATTTCGTCTCTATACATCAACTACCTCGGCACTATGAAATCCTCACATGATCATTCCTATCACAGCTGTGCAGATGATACTCAGGTTTTTTTCTCCTTCCTCCTTCCAACACCCAGGCGAAAACATGCATCTCTGCATGTCTAGTTGACAACTCCTCTTGGATATTGGCCCACCACCTCAAGCTAAATGTTGACAAGACTGAGCTGCTCTTCTTTTACAGAATGTCCATCGTGGTTTTCAACTGCACAGTGTCCTCGTCCCAGAGTGCAGAGAACTCAAAACACATTGTCGTTCTCTGCTAACATCAAGGCTGTGACTCACTACTGCAGGTACATGCCTTACGACATTCATAGAGTTGGACCTTACTTCACTCAAGAAGCTGCAGAGGTACTCATCTATTTGCTTGTCATCTTGCGGCTGTTCCTAATCTGTGCAGTCAAAACCTTTCTTTCTCTTGACACCTCAATGGTGGGACCTGCTTTTCCTGAGGGAAGCTGGTCCAAACAGTGTTGTTTGCAAGTATATTTTGGCTGAACACTAAATCTACTTTTGACAGTGTGCGTAAAATCGTTCCCCTGACGGTATTGCAGTTCTGTTTTGTTAAATTATAGTTTTATCTTTTGTATGGTCTTCTTTCCAGCCCTGGTCTTTGCCGTTAACAAATTAATTGATTAGAATTCACTTACTACGCTACTAAAAAGGGTGGTTGTTTCACATAGTACTCAAAAAAATGTATGGATTTACTGTATGTCGCTCTGGATTAGAGCCCCTTCTAAACAAAATGTCAATGTAATGTAACATACATATATATTGCATTGCAATATCCGTGTTTGAACTGTTTCATGATAGGATACTCTTTAACAAAAATGCCCATCATCCTATACAGTTTTCTTGAAACAAGGCTATACGAAAACAAGGCTATTCGAAAACAAGGCTATACGAAAACAAGGCTATACGAAAACAAGGCTATACGAAAACAAGGCTATACGAAAAAAAGGCTATATACGAAAACAAGGCCTTACACTCAAGCATGGTGTAGAGCATCTCTACTCAGTCAGGGTTCGATTTTTTATACTGTGGCAACTGTTGGAGGAGAACAAATGTACGCATTCAGCTTAGAATCACAGAACAAATCTAGAGGTATCCACTTGATATCTGATCTACAGTGTCTTCATACCACTACTAGAACTGCTGTGACAAGCCCACTCCATAACAAAACCAGTAGCAATATAACTTTTCTTGGAAGTAAGTCTCCTGAAAATAGGTGCAGCGTATTTAGTTGAAAGACAAAGCTTCATTTATTCACTGAATCTCAAACAAATTGTGCCATGGGGGCAGTTGCATTTTAGGAGCAAAATACAGATTGTGAGTCACAGTTTAGAGCCTTTAGTCTGATGCAGTCATCTCTGCTGCTGCCGTACAACAAAAAGAAAAGTCTGGAAAAACCCTGGAACAACACAGAGCACGGGAGGGTTATGAATAATGGAAAAATAGAATGATTGCAACAAGGGAATAAATTAAAAGGATGTAAATGATCATGTATAGTACTGCATATAACTGTATAAAAATAAATCATTTAAAAAAAAAAAGTGCAAAGAAAGTACAACTGATGTGACCCCGATTTCTTTCCTGATAAGAGTGATGACATGGATGGGGGGCGGGGATGATTCTTTGCTTTTACACCGAAAAGGATGAACTGATGCTGGTCGCTGATAATTAAAGCAAACGAGTAACACCTTAGAGTATCTGTATGACACGCTGACAGGACAGACCACATTCAGAATAAAGGAGAACATTTATCTTAAATTAAATATTCTGTAAGAAACGAAAAACCTAAACCCAGTTCTTCAAACTCTAAACTCCTTTAAACAAAATTGAACCACTAAAGTAGGCAAACATTGCCTGCCCCTTTATCCCTTTCCCAAGCCTACACCTGAAAAAATAGGTTGCCACAGGAGGGCCAAGTCCACAAGGTATTACTCAATGTGATGATGCACAGCAGTCATTCCATTGGAGAGAAAATAGGGCGGAACAGATGTTTTCTATCCAGTTTAATTTACAACTCATCCTTGTCCTTCTTGAGTGTTTCTTCTTCTTCCTCTTCTGTTGTGTTGTCCTTCTCCTCCTCTTCTTCTGGTTCATCCTCGTCGTCTTCCTCTTCGTCCCCTTCGTCATCAGCAGTGTCCTTCTTGCTCTTCTCTTCTTCTTCTCGTGCCTTCCTCTCCTCCTCCTCTTGTGCATCCTTCATTTTCTTCTCCGGTTCCTGTTTTACAAAGATGGAAATGGGTCATTGAGAGACTGGGCTGTGGGACAATTTTGCGCTAACAAGAAAGTGAACATTAAACTCATCTCAAATCGACTCGGGCAAAAATAAGAATGTACCATGAACAGAACAAAAACCTACCTTTGTAGCTCCCCATGTCTCTTTCCCAAACTCCTCAGCCTCCTTTACGTCATCTCCGATATAGAAGTTATCAAAAATGGTTCCAGACTTCACCTACAGAGACACAGACAGGCAAGTTTAACATTAGGCCCACGATTACCCTTAATCAACAAATTCATTGTCCTATTCATTGTCTGAGTTTTAAAATACCTGCCACAGGTCCAATCCGAGCACTCCGATGTTGTCAAACTTGTAGATGGAAGCGTCAGGTGTGTACTCAGGGTTATCGATCTCAGGATGCACCCAGACACCTTTGTACTCAGGGTTGTCGATCTGCTTCGGCTTCCACTCACCCTGGAAAGACACGGTCAGGTATCAGACCACCTTTAACACGCCACCAGCGGTACCACGCAACGCTAGATCCTGAAGGGACGCCACCTTATATAATAGCTTTTAATACTAAGAAGTGAACAGGTGGTAAATCTGTCAAGATTTCTCAGCAGCTGGTTCAGACTCAGCCTGTACCTTGTACTCTGGGTTTGGGATCATAGGTGGCTCCCACTCTCCATCCATGTCCTCGTCCCAGTCGTCGGGCTTCTTAGCATCAGGGTCAGGGATGTTCTCAGGCTTCTCCCAGTCCTGGTGAGAAAGTTGAAAAAGTAACAACCTGGTTATGACCAAACCAAACAAAGTGCATGGAGAAGTGGGAGGGGGTGGAGGGGAGAGAGAGAGAAAAATGACACAGATCACTTCTGTTCACTGGCTTTAAGTGTCTCTTCGATGTGAATGGCAGATCGAAGCGGACAGGACATACAGGATTTTTGTCAGGCGAAAAGGATCTGTGACAGAATTCCATTTGACACCTTTGAACTTGTTATAGATGGTGACGAACATTATGGAGAAGTAGCTATCGTTTTGGCAACTCTAAGATGATTTCTCCTTTTTACAAAGTAGATGTGTATTCTAACTACATGCATTTGGAGGAACAGGGAAACTACGCTGTATGCAGACCAATGGGGGAAACATTATTCTGCCTCTTTAGCACTTCTATTTCCAGCAACAACACCTCAATATATAGACCTACACCAGTGTGGACCGTGTATTATATCTCTCAATCCTGAGAGGACCTATATCAGTTGTGGTTTACGTTCAACCAAATATCTTCATTCAAGCCGACTCACCTCCGGCTTGGTGTCAGTGGGATCGTCGATCTTGGCCCGGTCATCCCAGTCCTCTGGTTTCTTGGCTTCGGGATCCTTGATTTTCTTTGAGGGCAACATGTCCCAGTCCTCCTCCAAGGTGCCGGACTCCACCTTCTCATTGTTGATCTTCACTTCGTATGTCTGGTCTGGGTTCAGGATCAGAGTGTACAAGTGTGTCAGCTCGTCGTCCTGGACAGACAAAGCAAATATTAGAAGAGGACAATGACAGACAGACGCAACACGGCAACGGCACGCAATGACAAGGCATCTGAATAGGCATACCTTGCATTTGATTTCTTTCTTGATGAGATGGTTCTTGCCCTTGTAGTTGAAGATGACGTGAACCTTCTTGGTGCTGTAGCCACAGATGTCAGGGCCTGTGGGACACACGCGAACGTTTAATATCGCACCAACCTGTTGTCAAACCCATGCATTTCCACAAAAGTATGGCTGAATGAGACAGGTATATGAAAGATGCATAGGGGTTCATCAACAGCCAGTGGTCATCAGCTCACCAAACATGATGTAATACTGAGAGTCCCCGTGCATTTCAGCCTGGTCCAGGTCAGATGGAAAGATTTTGACATATCCGCCCCCGCAGTCGATCTTCTGCTCGTGCTTAACAGTGAACTGGACCACCAGCGACTTGCCCTCATTGCTAAAGGGTTCGAAGCGGCTGGAGATGGCATAGAAACGGGCGTCCTGGCTGGTCTGCAGACCTGTGGGGAAACCTTGGCGTGAGTGGATCTGGCCAAACCCAGGTATAGGAGGCGAGTGAATGAGCAGTATTTTATGTGGCTTACTATTTAACTATGGATGATATCACAGAACACATCTTACATTTGCACTGCAACAAATCCACATTCCAGTGAGCCGTTTCACCATGACTCGGCATTCACAAATTCAGAGTTACTGAATGATTCGGCAAATACTTCATTTTGAAATAAATTTGCGGTGATACAACAATATCCCCATTCGGCTCACCTTTATCTGCCTCAGAATCGCCATAAAACTTCCCGGCAGTCAGTTTCCACTCTCCATAGTCGGACTTGTGCTTCGACACAAGCCACCGGCTCTTCCATGCATCTGAAAGATAACGTTTACATTTACAATCTGATCAGTAAGGATTAAAGAGAGATCACGTGGACATTAGTAGTTTCTGTAGGCCTCAACAAGCAAACCAAAAGTGAAACAATTGACTACCACTTAAAGTAATTGTCTGCAATATGATAAATCAGAATACTTTAAGGAAACAAATAACTACAATTAATTTCCCTCTGACACTATGACAAAAAGATATGCAAACATGGGTGTGTCTTCTATACAATAATCAGTGTAAAAAGGATTACCATAAATTATTTCACTCTAAAATAAAATGTAGGGTCCGATTAATTGGTCCTTTTTCCAGTAACTTTAAAAGATATTCAATTAGAATTTTTTAACTTATCTGGAAACCAAGTATGTTCCATATTACAGATAAGTTTAGTTTCACAATACAAATTACATAACGGTCCTTTTTTGCCAGCAATAACAGAAAAAACGAAGTGACTATTTCATCCAACACTTGAATGTTTGATTAAAACACCAATCCAAGATCAACACATTAAATGATGGGACATGATTATTAAATAAAACATATTTAAAAGAAACGTTGAAGCAAAGATCCGAATGAAAAAAGGCAAATTCTTACCTCCATCCAGAAACTGCTCCTTGAAGAATACAGTAGCGTCAATGGTGACAGCTATCGATGCAAAAACTGCAATAATTGCCACTGCGACCTTCATGTTCCCACCGTCCCGCTGTCCAGGTAAACTGTGTGCAGTTTTTCCTTCACAAAGGGTTATAAGCGCTCAATGAAACAGGTAATATGAGAATTTTCTGAGTCCTTATTTCTGCACAGATGGCCGTGGCTCATTGGGCGAGATCCTGTCCAATGAAATGAGACCACGAGTTATTTTTCGGAAGTGCTCGGATTACACGTCGGCTTGAGGTCGAAGTAATCTCGAAATACTGATCTAGGATCAGATTGGCCAATCCATTAACAATTCAAAATACACGTACGTCAAACATTATCGGACCCTGAATCAGCAGTTAAAGACAAATTCCGATAATTTCCTACATCTACGAGCGGGCCATATTTGAAATAATGTATTTAAATTTGCTGGTAGTGATAGTGGGTTGCATTGCGACGGCTTACATATTGATCGTAAAATTGTAGACACATCAGCGCATTTAGTTTGTAGAACTAAGTGGGAATATTCATATGACCATGTTCTTCGAATGCCTGTGTTTGTACAGTCTATAATCTGACAGGAATAAATCATAAATTTGAACCGTTCCACAAGGATCACAATAACTCTCAAAATAATGTACGGCAATAAAGAATTTCTCGGTAAATAACCTTTTAACTCCGACCAAATGGTGAGTTACACATTTCTCAAGGAGGAGGTTTTCCGTGCTGCTTTCCGTAGAACGTGTGGACGCGGTTAAATGATGTAATGTGAATAAAACGCGACTCTTCCCAAGGTCCCATGGATACCAGAGACGCCGTTTGTGCAGTGAGGTTGGATACATTGTATCAACTCTGGCTCATCTACATTGTTGTTTTTTAATATCGAAATATAATTATTTATATTATTGATACAATGCTAATCTGAAAACGGACACATTAAATCAGGTGGATACATTGTAACTAGTATATCTAAAATGCAATTTCACGACATCTAGCAGCCCAGCGGCGAAATCTAGCGGATTGTTGTGTTTTATCTACCCTCGGATTAGTATTAGCTATAGGCTACTGTATATTTTGTTGAGCAGAGTTCTGCTTCACACGATGAGCATAGCTTTCATTTTTTGTTTACCTAATTATTGATTAATGCATTATAATAAAATAAGAACATTAACAAACATTAAAATTTGTATTATTATTAAGCCAGCGGAGCAAACGTTATTACGTCTATTGTGTTTTGTTACACGCTAAACAGATGTTTCGAGAATGTGGAATCGTGGTGGCGTGAGTTCTGCTCTGGAAAGAGCACAGGCACAGCTCTCAGGGAGGAGGTTGACCCAAAGCGCTGCAAAAGATGAACCAGAGCATTACGTGGCCAAAGGGATATCCAAAACACATGGCGACCCAGTAAGTCAACCACTAACAATTGTTTGTTAATTTAGCGAATGTTACTCAAAAGAACAATGGGTAGAAGGTGTTCATGGAATGCTTTTCATCTGAATCTTTCTTATTTGCCCAGGAATATGTCGATGCCATTGCCAATAGAAGAAACAGCTCACAAAATAAATTCAGACAAATGCCATTTAAGGACCTGAGTGACCTATCACTATCGTCAGTGGATTCTGATAGTGAACATTCCAAGGAGATCATCAGCACAAAGCTGGAAATAACCAATCTGCAGCTAGAGGGCCCTGGGGCAGGTGGAGGGAGCAGGTTCCTCAAGAAAGACCCTCGACGTGAAAGTCAACCTCCAGGACTGAGTAGGACTCTGTCGGTTCAGCCCAAATATGTGACCACATCCCAAAGGGGCTCACAGAGTACCGCCCTGAGCCGACTGGCCCAGATAGAGAATCGCATCTTGAATCAGCAACGTGCCAGGAATCGATCAGGACCTTCTGATAGGACTATGCAACAAGCCACCGAGGAGAGGGAGACCCCCCCACCTCTATCTGCCCAGTCCAGCAGTGAGCTCAGCATGAATGGGAAACGCTTCCTGAAAAAGCCAAAGACAGCATTACCAATGTCTGATGTAGCAGCTCCCAAGGAGAAAGGCCCATATCTCCATGCAGCGCATCTGGGTGTTTCCAAAGCAGCTACTACAGTCAGGGAGGCCGATAGAGGTGTGACACTGGACAGTGATGAGGAAGATATGCGAAAGCTCCTGGGAGCTTATTTGGGTTCATCAGAGGATGGCTTTGGCCAAGAAGCAAGAGTATCCTCCTCACAGAAAACAGCTAGAAAGGTATTTTTTACAGCATATTTTTATTAGTAGCAACTTAGATCCAGAAAATGTGGAATTTAACCACTCATCTCTGTTTTATGTTATAGCTGTTCACCAAAAGCAGCCAGAGGTCTTCCCCCTCACCTCCACTCATCCCCACTGACAAACTCTCCCACTCACCTGCCCTGGCACACCGTCCATCGTCAGTCAGAGCCCAGTCTTGCACTGCACCCTCTCCTCCACAGCACAGATCACCCAGGCACTTTTCCAGCCAGGTTTTGGCCCAGCACAGCCCTTCTCTTTCCATCAACAGTGATTCAGTGGTCCTCTCTCAAACCCCCTCGTCCCCCGATGAACCCTCCCCAGGAAGACAGTCTGGGCACGTCAGGCTCTCCCTGTCCTCATTGTCTGCCCTCAGCGAAGTGCACTCCCTGGAGGAGCTCTTCCCTGAGGACCTACCCCCTGACGATGCCATCAGTGAGAAAAGTGGCATCTCTGATGGTAAAATCTCCGGTGCTAAATGTCTTTAGCCTCCATTGTAGTGAAACAGTATAGAAATGAGAATTGTCTGCATTGTAACAGTGAACTTTCTTGTTATAATTTCCTCCATGTAGTTGATTCATCATCAAGACACGTTGTCTCTGCAGAATACAAGATGAACATTATGTCACTGGATGACCTAGCTCCAGTCAGCACAGTTGGAATTTCTGAGAAAGCTAAATCTAAAACGGTTGGTATTAATGATAAGCTGTTGTATCATGATGGTTATTTTTGGGAAACCTTTTAAATTGCTTACGATAAGTTTTATTTTCCAGAAAGCTCACCGGGACCCTTCTCCTAGATCTTATATAATGGAACCTTCTACTGAGGAGCAGGTCCCCTCAGAGCAGGCCATGTGGGACTATGAGAGTGACTTTGAGAGTGAGATCAGGACAGAGACAGACAGGAGTAGTGTGTGTGAGATTTCAGAGCACCTGGGGGACAGGAATGATGTTCCAGAAGTCAGCTCGGCCAATGAGAACAGCATGTCTGCCACATCCCGGAGAGACTCCAAGCACTCCAGTGTTTCAGAGGGGGACAGTCACGTCACCCACAAAGACTACAGCAGAACTGCCGATTCATTCAGCGGCAGAAGCAGCGGAGGATCTAGTTCCAGGTCATCCCACTCCAGCTCTGTGGCAGACACAATTACACCATCAAGAGCGTGTAAAAGAAGCTCCCCAAGCAGAAGGAGCTTTAGAGAGGCTGCTGTGCAGACCCAACCAGACGGACTGACCTATACCTGGTCTTCTGGTTGGTCCGCTAAATAGCTACAATAGCATTTGCTGTGACAAAAGATGTATTCAGTGTAATGCCCTAATACCTTAACAGCTACATGTTTGTCTATTGTCACCAAATCTGTCAATCCCCTGTTTAGGTGTGGCCACGCTAGGGCCAGCGGTGGGGATGTCCTATCTGGATCCAGCCCCTGTGGCCAGTCACACGGTCAGTGCTGAGGCCTTGAGGGGTATGTCCTAACAGCCTTGGTTCTGAAGACTGACGCACAATTTTTGCTTATTTAAAAATAAAAATAACTAAAGCCAAGGTTGGGGTCAATTTCAGTTCCAGTCAGTTCATGAAGTGAACTGAAATTCAAAGTCTTCTGTAATTTTCAATTAAATGAAATTATTTAATTAATTTACTTTGTGAATTGAGTGGGGTTGAAATGGAATGGACCCCGCCCCCACATAACAGCATACAATTGTTTCTATAAAAATGCCTCAGGTGAGCCTTTTTGTCAAAGCATTTTCTGCTACACCAGAACTGATGCTGGTTGATGTTTCAACAACCTCCACATTGTCACAAATGTTACAACAATTCTTGAAGCATAATCTCTTATCTAAACAGCAACAGGCTCAGCTCTGACCACACCTCTACTGTCTTCTTACTCCCCAGCCCTTAGTACATACAGCCCTGCTGTGTTTGCCCTCAACGACATGCTGAGGCAACAGCTGAGTCTCACCAAACACTTTGTTCAGGCCAGCCGCCATCTCCACTCTTCCCTGCTGCAGTCCCTGGGCCCTGCAGACAACCCATACACCACCCTGGAAGACACCAAGGAGGTAAGCTTCTCTAACGCCCAAGTCAAAGAGAACCGTTGCCTGTGCAGGAATTAAGGTGTAATTGTCAAATGCCCTACCTTGCCACCCATCTTCTCATCCATGGCTGTCATCCATTGTCAGATATATGCCTTGGACCCAAATCTGTGAACTGTGTGTGTTCTTTGTCAACACGATTAAATAGTTTTCAGATTATTTAACTTGGATTGTGTTTTTACTTTACGCGAAGTCTTCATCGGAATTATAAAAAAACTGTAGTGGAATTTTACTAACGCTGAGCTTTGTTTTGTAGTTCATCCGCTGTCACAAGCCTCCCAAGTTGACTATGGAGGAGGCATTGGAGGAGGTTCTTCAGGAGATGAGGGAGTACCACTATATCTGATCTGACCACCAGGAGCTTCCAGGAATCCATGAATTGCACTGGGAATGGTACATAGTACTGTTCAACAATTTCATACCAAAGACACAAATTTTCAGATAAAAACTAAATTATGGATTCATGCTCTGACATTCTTAAATAAGATGTGTTACAGCTTGTTGCCTTCAGAAGGTACATCATTAGTTTAATAGTCCAACTGTGAGATATTAAGATGTCACAATCTCAGGATGTGTCCAATGTTCAGGGATGCCCAAGGAGATTTCAAGTCAATTCTTGGATAGTTTTGGATAAGGACCAGTGATGCTTGGGCAATATCTCAAACATTCAAAATTATCCAGGTCACGGTTGAAACTTAGTGGTGTATATGCAAAACTCTACATGGAACACAAAGCCAGAACAGCTCATTGCTCCGAGAACACTAGCCCCCTGTAAGACATGGTGTCAGCATGTTATGGGTATGTTCTTCTGCATAGACTTGGGAGGGTTCAGAGATGTATACAGCCAAATACAGGAAAATCCATATGGCAAACCTGCATCAGTCTGCATGGGACCTTCCACTGAAAAACATGGAGTCCGTTTTTTAGCAAGTCAATGGACTAAAGACACGACTCAAAAATAAACAGTGACCTAGATTGGTAGTCAAAGAGAAATAGCAGGAAACAGATGTGTAAATCTGCTAATCTTGTGACTTTAATTAGTGCCAAAAAGGTTTCTAGTAAGTCTTTACTAAAGGGTATACTTACGCATGTTTATGGACTCTGGTCACTGTTCACTTGCATTGCAACTGCATTGACTTGTTTGTCTTCTGATCATACAAAAACATTGTGGCCCAAAAGGTCATGTTTTCTGATCTTCAGCCAGCGCAGCCAGAAGAAGACTGCCCCCTCCACAAGACTGGTTCCTCTAGGTTTACCTGGCCACTGTGTATTAACTCTTGTTGCTTGCTTGTTTTAGGCTGGGTAACTGTAAAAGCACTTTGTAACAACTGCTAATGTATAACTGTTGTTGTGCATTAAATTAAAATTGTTATTTTTGTGTCAATTAACCTTTTGTTTCAGTCAAACGAAACTCATATGTTCTCACTTTTCATTACAAATGGTAAAACAAAATAGAACAAATGAACACAAGATTGTACTGAAGTTCTTGGGGTTTGAAAATGTATTGTTTTGTATATACTTTAATCTTTAAATATATTTTACTTTATATCTAAATTAAAGGTTAATTAATTTTGTGTATTTATACAAACAATATTAACACACGTATTTAAAATGCTTTATTTCTCTACAGCATGTGGTTAGCATAGGGTTACTTGATTCATAGTTCAAGCTAACATGATATTAATTCCATGTGTATTTGCTTATTTGGTGGGATTTTGTTTTTATTTCTTACAAAAGAGCAACACAATACTATTTCTATCCATTGCAAAGACACCAACACCTGGAACATGAGAAGAATACATGAAAAAGTATCACAATAGCAACATTCGATACTAAGAACCTCATCCTGGGTTATGAAGATCTTGCACAGAGGGAAAAACCATTCAGTACAAAAAACTGTTTTACGAGTTGTTAGCTTCTCAATGCAGCTCATTCGGCTGGAGGCGGTTCCTGTGGTTCCCGATTCACTGAAACAAACAATACAACTTGTTACATACTAGAATGTCACATCACCAAACATACATTAAACACCATAGGTATTTGGACATTGACACATTGGATTTGAAATAATATACGGTGATTTATTCAGACACCTTCATTTTCTCTGCATTTTGTGTTAAAGGCTGAATTTGTCATAGATTTCTTTGCCATTAATCAACACAATGCCCAATAATGACAAAACAAGGAACATATTTAGAAATGTGTGCCAACTTATTTAAAATAAAAATGTATGTCTCATGTACATAAGTATTCAGATCCTTTATTCAGTACTTTATAGAAGCATCCTTGGCAGTGATTTCAGCTTCCAGTCTTCTTGGGTATGCCTCTATACCAGCTATGCACACATGGAGTGGTACAGTTTCTACCAAACTTCTGCAGATCATCTCAAGCTCAGCCAACATTGGATGGGGGGGCGTCGGCAAACTGTATCAGGTTCACGGCTTTGGTTCATTGTCGGGCTGAAGGATTAATCTTTAGGTCGGACGGCCAGCTCTAGGAAGTCTGGTTGATCCATTTCACAATGATGAAACCCACTGTGGGCCTTTCTAAATCACATCCAGTCCAGAGACATCTCAAGAATGATCGAAGGATCCTGGATATAATGGAGTGTTATAGAAAAGGTCTGAAGACTCAATGTACATGACATATTGACCCTATTTTCAAAATAATGGCACGGATTTCTAAAAACCGGTTTTCACTTAGGCATTATGGTATAATGTGTAGACTGATGTTGACGGCAAAATTGTTGACTCAATTATGAATTCAGTCTGTAACACAACGAATGTGGAGAAATTGTAGTTTCTAAAAGCTACTTTGTGAGTTTAGATCATAGGTTCCGTATCCACACTTTCCATCACTGTGGTAAATGTTAACCACGGCCTCATCTGTCCATAACACTTGGTTCCAGAACTCTATTGTTTAAGGCATTTGCACAATAACACTCTTCCTAGGTCCACCAGGTTTGCTCTTTGGTCACTAGTGATTTTGTTTTTAGTGTAAGGAACAGCTAATTTGGGACGGTTTACTACTTTATCCCCCTAACCAAGGCCAGCTTGTCTTTTTGACACAGTTGTCAGACACCAGCAACAGACTTCAATTGGGGGACTGTGCAAAACATGCATACATTCTAAATGGTTCACCCAATATGAATAAGAAAGTTCCATTTAAACCCATAGTCATTGTATCATATCTGAATTGCTCAAATACAGAGCCAAAATGAGACACGTGCACTGTCCAAATACCTCTGGGGTTCACAGTAACCGTCCACAACATAAGAACAACACAGAAAGGCATATCACTTAGACACATTCATACCTTCCTCCCTCGCTTTCATGCGAGCAACAAAATTGTAACTCTTGTTCCTACGGTAGTTCTCATAAGGGTCATCCAGGGACACCCCCACTCCTTTATACTGGTCCCACTTGTCCCGGAGTTCGCCCCCCTTGATGGGGTCCTGGATGCCCTGCTCCTTTGCCCCGAGCCCCCCTGAACCACTCCAACCCATTTTCATGAGCAGCTGATGGCCCTTGTTCTCCTCTCCCAGCCTGCTGTCGGGAGGCAGGTTAGCGGCGGCAGAGCCAAGCCCAGATGTAGTGCTGTGGAGATGACAACCGGCACATTCAGTAACGACATCAGCGCATACACAATACACCCGTAAACATCCTGCCTTTTTCACACGGGGAACTGACTGCCTCCATCGTGCCGATGGCCAAGTTACTATTCTGCTCCTAGCCTCCCCAAAGTGTGGGCCACTTTGCACGCCATACATTAGAGACCAAATAAAGTGTAAAGAACAGGATGCGTAGCTAATTGAGATGATAGGGACGTACGGAGGGGAGGGGCTACGGGACTGCTGGGAGGCGGGTGCAGAGGTGTGGCCGTGCCTTTCCGACCGTCTCTTGTCAGGAGAGCGAGATCGGGAGCGAGACTTGGAACGAGATCGACTGCGGGACGACCTGGATCGGCTTCTGCTCCTGTGGAAGGAAAAGACAAATGACACTATCGTCCTGAATTATGGTCCTCCCACCACGTAACGCATAGCCAATAATATACTTTATCAACACCTAAACGAACAGGGAAAAAAACGTCACCCAGTCCATTTTAATTGTACCTTACATGGGTATATGATGGTTACAGGAATTTGAAAAATCGGACGTCCTGTTCATTCCAGAAAAGTCCTATCTGGACGTACCTGGAGCGTGATCGGGAGTAGGAGCGAGAGCGGGAACGTGAAGAGGAACGTGAGGACTTGGAGGATCTGGAGCTGGAACGAGACGAAGAGCGTCCACGACTACGAGAGCGACTGTGGGAACGACTACCCCCGCGGGTGCTAGTTAAGGTATGGAAAACAGACATACACCATTACATTAATCTGGTCGGCAGGTAGAACGAGTCACATTAATTTGGTCGGCAGGTAGACCGAGTCACATTAATCTGGTCGGCAGGTAGAACGACTCACATTAATTTGGTCGGCAGGTAGACCAAGTCACACTAATTTGGTCGGCAGGTAGATTGAGTCCCATTAATCTGGTCGACAAGTAGAATTTTTTACCTGCTACGTTTCTCCTGGCCCTTTTTCCTCCTGGCTCTCATCTTTGCTCTGAAGAACTCATACAGGCCGTTTTGTTCCCATCCCTCACTAACAAAGACAATAAAATCAACAGAGTCCACATATTGGATTGACCGCAAAAGTCTGTTAAAAAGCCTGAGTTGTACCTGTTCCTGGGTCTGTTGTGGGAAGGGGGGCTGTAGAAGGCCTCCACAGCAGCTAGCAGGCGTTCACTGGGAGGCATGGGGGGAGGCAGTCGGATGTCTTTGGGATCCAGTGCTTTGTAGTCGTGGTCTTCAAGCTGGCACACAGAAACAGATAGACGGCACAACGGCTTGGCTCACACAGGCTGAGACAAACATTTCCCCTTAGGCAAGGTGAGTTGTGGAAAACATGTATCCCTGCAAGGCAACAGATCTCCATCCACGCGACTCACCTTGACCAAGGGGGCCATGAGTCCGGCTGGAAGGTCAAAGTACGGGACGTTGGGGACCAGACTGGGGTCGTCCTCGTGTGCCGGGGCTGGCCGCTGCCTCATGTGGGGGGACTGACCATTAAAGCCATGGGGCGGGGGCCCAAAGTCAGCATGCTGGTTACCTCCCCAGGGAGGGTGCTCTCCACCTCCCATGCCTGGTGGGGGGATCCTCTGGCTGGGGTGGTGGTGGGGAGGGGGGCCCATGTCTTGGTCAACACGCAGGGGCCAGAGAAGAGACTCAGTTAAATGCCTGTTCTGTCAGTCACATTGGATTGTGTAAATCAGCATGTGAACGGTCTGAGGATGAGGGGTACTGTTCATATACCAGACAGATGTGTGTGTTAACGGTCTGAGGATGAGGGGTGCTGTTCATATACCAGACAGATGTGTGTGTTAACGGTCTGAGGACGAGGGGTACTGTTCATATGCCAGACAGATGTGTGTGTTAACGGTCTGAGGATGAGGGGTGCTGTTCATATACCAGACAGATGTGTGTGTTAACGGTCTGAGGACGAGGGGTGCTGTTCATATACCAGACAGATGTGTGTGTTAACGGTCTGAGGACGAGGGGTGCTGTTCATATGCCAGACAGATGTGTGTGTTAACGGTCTGAGGATGAGGGGTGCTGTTCATATACCAGACAGATGTGTGTGTTAACGGTCTGAGGACGAGGGGTGCTGTTCATATACCAGACAGATGTGTGTGTGTTAACTGTCTGAGGACGAGGGGTGCTGTTCATATACCAGACAGATCTTCTAAACAGCTCATACTAAAGGGATACTTCAGGATTTTGGCCATTATGTGCTTTTCTACCTTTCCAGAGTCAGATGAACTCATAGATATTACTTCTAGGTATTTGAAGGAAGTTGCTAACTAGCTCAAACACGATGACTGCAAGTCTAGAAAATCGTGCAAATGCAAAGAGACCCCGTGGACGTCCAGTCATAAGTGCTCTGACGCGAGTTAGCATTTGCTTAGACAATGAAGTTCCTAATACTGGAAAAACAACTGGAAATCCACAAGTTCATCTGACAAAAATCCAAATTCCAGAACGTTCCCTTGAAGCTTCCATGGTTGGACGTGGGTCATTACCTCCATGAAAGTCTCCCTGGGGATAGTCGAAGCGATGTGGCGGGTAGGGCGGTCGGTCAAAGTGGTGCCTGGGTGGAAAGTCATCCTGCATGAAGCGCGGAGGGAACCGGCCAAAGTTGTGTGGAGGCGGAGGTGGCTGGTTGAAGGGTGGGGGACCTTGCTGGTGTGGAGGGAAGGGCCCCCTGAAATGGGGGGGCCTCTGCATGCGTGGAAAAGGGGGCTCTCTCTGGCCCCAGGGGGGCTGGTCTGGCCCCTGACTGCTCCAGGGGGGTTGGTCATACTGACCGCTCCAGCTGGGAGGAGGCTCATTCTGGCCACCCCCTCCGCTCCAGGGACCACTCTCCCCTCGTTGGTGACCTCCACTCCAGCTGGGGTCGCCCCGCGGCTCGTTCCACATGCCCTCGTGGCTATTCCAAGGCGGGCATGGCGGTGGCGCCTGGGTGGGGTCGAACGGAGGCTGATTGAGGAGGGAAATAAATAGCGCTTAGAGGAGGAGCAGTCAACAGTAATTTGTTTACACGTTGATTGGGATTCATTCATCAGATGGGCACAATGGTCCTAATTCTAATAAAAGGAAAATCTGTATTTTTAGTCGGTTTTACTTCATTGCAGAAGTCAGCCACTGCATGGAAACAAGAATTAGTGGTGCTTACAGGCTGGTTTGGGTTCCAGCCTCCAGGCATGTGTTGTGGGTCAAACCAGGGTTTGGAGGCGGAGCCGTCAGTGTGGCCACTGTTGTTAGCGCTAGGGTCCGGTCTGGACTGGGCTCCGTCATAATCACCAGGAAGAGGGCCAGGCATGGATGGCTTCACTTCTCCTGTTGACAACACAAAACAGGGAATGGTATTTGGTTTAGGCGTACTATGGACATGGCTGAAGGTGAAGAATGTACCCATAATAAACATTAACGAAAGTGTTTAATGAAGCGCGTGCGCGGGGCGCGCGTTATCCCCTCTCCTCACCACTCTGAGTGGTGACTGCCTTGACGTCGGGCTCTGCTGCAGCTAGCTGGGTCCCCGCGGCCGCTGCAGTCTGCTGCTGTGCCGCAAGGTTAGCCACAAACTCCTCGTGCTGCGTCTTTATGGCCTGGATCTGCTGCTGGAAAGCTAGCTGAACGGGCTGCACCACCGCTGCATACTCAGTGATGAGGGAGGCCTTGGAGAGGGAGGAGACGAGCAGGAGGACAGACTCGTTAGCGCCGCAGAATGCGCTAGCTAAGCTTATGGGTGGAGAGCATCTCTGTTCAGTTGTTCAGCACTTAGCCACAATGCTGTCGCTACCGTTGTTGTTTTAGCAGAACGTGGCCCTCGGTGGACAGGTCTTACTGAAAAGGGGCACTGCGGAAGATTACAGATCCTGTCCAAAGAGGGAGCTGTGCTGCTGAAATGGGCACAGCAATGACTTATTGGTGGCTAAATGCTCCATCTAGAAGCCGGGCTACAGTGAAAACGCAAGTGTTGAACAAAGTGAACAAAGACCAAATGAACACACGCTAACGTTATATTGACGTCTAGTGTGACATTGAGGAGGTTGTGCAAATATGGTTATGCGGTTGACTTCAAAGTCCAAAGCTTTAAAGTGGCAGCCAACTTGCAGGTATTTCACTTTACTAGGCCATTAGCCTCAGTCCTCACCTGATACTGGCCCAGGCCCAGAGCTGGACTCTGTAACTGCTGGATTGTCACATCATCAAAGTAACCATTCTTTTCCCAGAGCTGCAGCAGCTGTGAGAGGAACAGGAAATAATGGGTTTTATACCAGACCGGCAATGCTGATAACCAGGGAGGTGACCGGATGAAAGCGTCTGCCAAATGACTGGATGACAGCGTTTGCCAAATGACTGGATGACAGCGTCTGCCAAATGACTGGATGAGAGCATCTGCCAAATGACTGGATGAGAGCGTCTGCTAAATGACTGGATGGGAGCGTCTGCTAAATGACTGGATGGGAGCGTCTGCTAAATGACTGGATGAGAGCGTCTGCTAAATGACTGGATGCTAAATGACTGGATGAGAGTGTCTGCTAGATGTCTAACCCGTGTGATCTTCTGTTGCTTGTCTTCCTCCACGGCCAGGAAGCTGGTGCAGTATATGGGGACAACCACCTTCTGCAGCGCTGCAAGCAGGTCCCTCTGCTGCTTCCTCTGGCTGGAGGACAACAGGACATGTTTCATGCACTTAGAATCACCACACAAACTCAAGTGTGGAAGAATGTTGAGAAAGCAGCGACTACAGTAGAATGACCCTAGATTGGATGGTAGTGTGTCAAAAGTGATTTAAAAAAAAAAGATGTATTCCCTCGATAAAAAAACGACGATTTATTTTCCAACGTTACCAGTGATGCAGGACGTCATTGGTGAGATAGATGAGGTGAAGGCGGAGTTCGAAGTGGGCCGCGTCTGCTGTGATGCGGTTCCGGAGATGTGAGCACATCAACTCGCAGTGCAGTGGGCCCTTGGCGTTGTTGAACATCCAGTTCTTACCAGCCTGGGAGTATCAGAAGAGAAACACACCACTAGTACTCCTTGGTGAATTTTCACAGTCCACTGTTATATTCCACTGTTATACTTAACATACTGAGATGGCATCTTTGGTGCACGTGTCAATGATTGGCTGCAGTAGGTTGTCAAACTCAGAGATGTCAAGCTGAGTCTCCTCCAGTAGCTTCTGGGTCTGCTGTTCCATCGCCAGGGCTATAGCCGCTGTCACCTGCTCCTGGAATCAAAAGTGGCAAGCAGTTGGGTTGGTGCCAAAGTATGTGCAGACCTTTGCTCCAGTCCCTGACTTATTTCTGAACCACTGTTGGAGTAGGGTACTTGCGTACTTGTCTGAGATTGAGCAGGTGCTGTTCCTGCTGCTGCAGGTTCCATTGGCTTTGCTGGATCAGCTCATCTAGAGAGGGCGTGGCTGGGGCAATGGGGGGTGGGGGCAGGATGGTGATTGGTGGAGGAACATCTAAGACTTCCTTAGCAGGTGGTTGGTAGAGATCTGCAAAATATCAGCCAAAACAAGTGATATAAGGACAAAGCATGATAGTGCATTTCTTTTCAATGTACTATATGCCTTTTGTCATTTGCACAGGCAGTTGGAAACCTTAAATTCTAAAACTAAATTCCTGAAAAGCAAAGCCAGTACTAAAAAAATACGTTATCCACATGCAACTAGCTTCATGCAAGGAATGCTCATCTTAATTTGTACTGAATTCCTTTACACTTCAAAGGAATTATTATCTAAGAACATATTAAGCATTTTGTAGCATCTCTGAAACAACTGATGTAAACAAGCAGCCATAATTGTGTAACTGTGGATTTTAAAATCACTCAAATTTTCCAGCAGCCCTGAATCACAAGCAACGTACAAAAACAAATCAACCAGTATTTGATATTATCAAGCATCATAACTTACAGTAATCCTTTCTTAGCAAACTGATAAATGCTTGGCAATGTCCAAACTTGAATTGTTATTGAATAAATGTTAGAAAAATAACTCAAATGTAGATCAACACCTGTAGTCAAGGTATCCATCATCTCAAAATCCACATGATTGAAAAATACAAACACATGAAACACAATACAAAAACCAAGCCGTCAAGCGCTGGTGATGCAAAAACACCAAATGAATGTCGAGCAAAATGTGCAGGTTGGGCATCTGTCTGGATTCGCACTTTCTTTTCTACACAATTTTCCAGTAAATACCTTCCAATTTATACTCCTCACATTCGTGTGTAGTGGGATCTATGTGGAGAGAAGCACACATTACAAAACAGTGGCATACAAACAGCCACAATTTTAGCCTATGGGCAAGTATATGCTCATGCCGTGGTTAGCTCCCACATGAAAATGATATCACAGTCACTGGATGCTAACTATGCAATGACAACATGCTCTTCTAGAGTACACTTCGCGGTGTATGTTTTTAACCAAAAAAAGATCCAACCTAAAAACAAGCCTATATGGGATGGGTCATTAGGGCACTGAGCATTTATGTTAACTTTTTCTTCTCTTCCACCTCTGTTAATGGCAAAAGAGAATAAAACATGTCTTACATAAGGATGTGTACCGTCTAGGCCCAATGGGAAGGGTTAGCCAAAAAGAGCAGTGCATTTGCTGACCTGGGATGGACCAGCGGTCTAAGGCATACGAACCACTGCTGTGTAGATTTGAATCCCACCAGCTGCCCATTAAGAAACAACTCTCTACTCTTTCCCCATTGAGTGAAAAGAACCCATCTCATGAACACTGTATAACAATAGGATATATTAGCTTAGTATAAAAACTGATACTAATCAAAACATTAATAATATTACACCAGCTAATAGAATGATATCCTGGGTTCCAGATCATTCAGTACAGTAGGTTTAGTAAATTAGACTTGTACTGTTTTGTACAGATGGGTTCAGTAAAGTAGACCAGGTCCAGTAAAAAGGTCAAGTAAAGTAAAGCAATAGTTTTTATTAGAGTAAGGTTCAGAAAAATAGACCTGTGCTGTTCAGTACAGTAGGATTCACTAACATAAAGCAGTACTGTTCAGTGTGGTTTAGTAAAATAGACCAGTTTTGTTCAGCACAGTAAAGCGTACTGTACTGAACAATGCGTAGATAGCAAGGTTAAGTATAATAAACCAGTACTGTTCAGTAGAGTGGGATTCAGTAAAATAGACCAGTACATTCCAGTAGATCAGGATTCAATAACATAAAGCTCTACTTTTCAGTAGGGTAAGGTTCAGAACACTTAAGTAGATACGGTTCAGTAGCTCAGCACAGTGAGATATACTAAATACTATACTCTGAATTGTACTGACCTGCCTACCTGTATTGCCTGCCTTACAGTACTACTCTACTGCGACTGTGCTGTCCAAATATGAAACAGACTTGTCAATGAGGTGACAGTCATATTCCCACAATTAAAATTCTGTGCATTTTTATAATCAAGACCAACTCTTAACGTTCAATGTCAATGAAAACTGTGTATGTCCCAAGTCTTGAAAATAAAAAAAAATTATCCAAATTTGTTGTTAAAAAGCTTTCACCGAGCAGTTAATATGTATTAACAGGTATTTGTTAGAGCATTCCGAATATTACAATTGTATACATACGCTGATAGACCAAAGTACAATTCAAAACACTATGTAGAGAGAGAACCACATGTCAACTCCAGACACCATGAAATTCATACCACTTCACATTCAGTGCCCAGCAAGTGCTTAAAGGCCTTGACTAATACTTATTAAATAACTACATCAACTGTTATTACGTTTAGCATAAAACCGCTCTGACTGTTAAAAAGTAGTCATTAGACGTGTTTTATGGAACAAAGGTATAATGACTTGATATTATTGATTTAGGGAATTAAGAAACACAGAAACATACAGAATTCACTGTGGATAAAAAAGGCCATTTCTATAGTGGAAGTGTGACCCAGTTACCACATGCCTTTGTTAAACCCATTCAGGTCTGGGCTTCCTGCAACGACTAGATGGTGGTTGTGCTCTAAACTGGCTGTAAAACATACCATTCAATTTTAAACAGTAAAAGCCCAGTACATGGACACATATATGGCGACTAAAGGTAATTCTGAATTAGGGCTCTCACGATATCAGATATCTCAACCCGATCACCATGGCCAAAATAATTCACGATAATGATATTATCACAATATCTACAGAAAATGATTGCATAGATAGCGCAATATCTACAAAAATATGATAATAATGCTCAGTCAAATTCATCTTTGACTTTGTTGTGCGTTTTTTTGGAAAACTAATTACACTCAAAATGTGAGTGTAGGGAACTGGCGAATTTGTAACCATAACTGTACAAAAACGCGCACTAAAAACTACACTAAACGGATAGTGGAAAGGCAACCAGATTAACAAACGATCCACAAGGCCTAAAACCAAGAGTTTTTGGGGGACTCATCTTTGCTTTGTGGCTACAAAATGGTGCGTCTTTCTGTTAATTTAAACGCCAGTTTATAGGTCCAGACTCATTGTCTAGCACATGCATTGTTAGTCAATAGGTGACATGAATAAGCTATAGAAAAACTGAGAGGAGTTTTGGGAAAAATACAAGATCAGTTTCATCAAGTGAATATAATATTATCATATGTATTATTAACATGATGTCAATATTTCATTTTTCAAATATCATGGTATCATCAATACCGATATATCGCAACACCCCTATTCTGAATTCTACAGACCGTTGGGGTTGTTCAGACAAATTGAATAGACGGTGAACTACATACGCTGGTGTTGTTCCATAGCAAGCTTGCATCGGTAATAGGTGAAGAAGTCTCCTCCAAACAAAAAAGAAAATTTGGGGTTGTCCTTCTGTTTCTCCATTGTCATCTTCTCAAATTCTGGTCCATTCCGAGCAACAAACTGGGCCAATTTATCAATGACATTTTTCAGCTCTTGGTCTGTGAAAAAAAAAGTTTTGGTGAGTCAGTCAGTACATTATTTGTAAAACAGTTTTGTTGAAATGGGCAAACAGGAATTGCAACATTTATTTTTGGATTTGTAAATGTGAGTATGCAAAATGCCTAGTTTAGTTTATTTGTAACCATGTAACTAACTGTTGTAACTAAGTAGCACTTGCTTGATTTAATTTTTATTAACAGAGTAAACGTTCAAAAGCTTCGATTTTTTTTTTAAAACTGAATTGTTAGTCTTTGCATTCATACGAATTTAAAACTGGTTGCATTATATCAGACACACTGCTTAGCTTAAACAGGGAGACATGTTTGTTTTGTTTTAACTACAGACTATTTAACATTTATTGGTATTCTTAGCCATGTTAACCCCCGTTTCCATCCAAAATGATAAAACGTACATCTGTGCATAGTATATGAGTTTATTTTCTGTTTAGGCATTAGCCTGCCTGTTCATTTTAGGTGTTATGGCTAGGTTAAGTTTTGGCATTACGGTTAGGTTATGAGGTTAATGTTTAAAGCCAGGGAACATTCATTTCTGGTGTTTCAGATCCTCAGAAGTTAATAAAAACAAAAGCGAATCTCTGGACAGGTAGGTAGCGGGAAAGAAATGTGTCCAGCAGCAAGGAAAGCATCAACGCATGCGCGCCTGTTCTATGCATAATGCTAGCGATCTAACGTATTCCAGCTATGTTCATCCAAGTAAAAAAACGATCTATTGGCAATGGAACCACCAACCTAGAAATAGATACATTTGCTGATATAACAATACAGCTAATAAAAACGATGTATTCTGGTTTAGTAAGGGACATTCATGTGCCTAACCATATAGCTAGCTAATGTACTGTATAAATTAGCTGCGCAGCTTCAATACTTAAAATGTAATATAGCTACAAACCCTCAGGTGCTGTGGGAATATCCATGTTTGTCTTCAAACAAGTAACAGCGATCCCGCTGAACTACAAAGACACACAGAGGGAATTAATTTGTTACAATATTAGCTAACGTTAGTTAGTTAGCTAGCTAGCTATTCGGTTGAAGGAAAACAGCTAACTAGAGCAGAATTCCAATTTTTTTTAGCCAGTCCCGCACCGGAAGTTCTTAAAAAACTTCAGACTACTTCCGTTCCGGGCCCTAGAATAAAGCCGCTGTCAAGTTACTGCGCCCCCAGCGATTAATCATTCACATCTAGGTAAGAAAAAACACAACTTTAAGTTACTTAAAAATAAATAATACTGCGAAAATGTATTGCTTTCGGTCTTTGTAATTGTTTTCTGTTTACATTTCACTTCTGTTGGAATGGCCAAAATAAGGAAGGTATTTGAAATGTTTGCTTCCTTAACATACTTATTGAGAAAATGCTCTGTGGTAATGCAAGTACTATAGCTTACTACACTATCCTTGATTTAAATGACATACAATGATATCGTACCCAAACCTTTCACACCAAACCTTACGGAACGAGGTTACATGTCAATAACTAGTGGATACCAAGCTACAGTATACACTGATACTGATAATCTACAGTAATAAAAACGTTTTCCAGATGTTAACCATAGGTGGCGGTATAGGAATATATTTCACTTGCTGAAGCTCTTGGTCTCCAGAGAAAATACCCTTGCCAATTGCCATAGTTCACAAATGTCAATTCTAGTAGAGATTAAGTGAAAAACCCACAGTTTGGGAGGAGACTGTTCATAATCTAGTCATGTGGCGTGAGGAGCATGCATGTGAGTTATATATTTGGATTTACAGAAGTGATGAGGACTAAATGGCTTGTCTTTCTCTCCTCCCTCATAATAGATTACAATGTAACAAGATTATTCAAACACAGTGAGCAGACTGATCATACCAAGTGCGTTTTCCCTTTCTTCTGTTCTGTATGCGTGAGTATGATCCAGGCCTATGTGGACAAAAGGGGGCCAAATGTCAGTTAAAAATCGTCCCCCACAATGGTTTTGGACAGTCTCCACTGGAACATTTTCATTTCTGTCTTAGGATAACATTTACCTTTAGGTTAAGGTATTGAGGGTTAAATTTTAGGGCTAGGTTAATTTTAGGCACGAAGGATTAAAGTTAGGGCATTACGGTAAGGTTAGGGTTAGATGAAGGCTTGGAAGCATGGATGCATAGGTTTCTGTTCCCCACAAGGTTCGAAAAACCAATATGTGTGTGTTTGTGGGGCCAAGTGCAAATGTGATAGTATAAACAGTAAGGGTTAATAGCTAGTGTTTCACGTGGAATATAACAATGGTTCTAAAGTTGCAGAGGAGTAATGATACTCTTACTCCGAATATAGGCACTTGTAGCCTATTCCAATGCATGTTTTCTGGGGAACTTATACATTTTGATGTGACAACAAATAAATTAAATAAAACACATAATAGTCAGTGTTTTTGCATATCTGTCATTTTCTGTCAAAGCGGAGGTATTGGAACATAAAAACAATTTCAAGAAAGCCAATTAAGTCACTTTCACTAAAATCTTATATCTAAAAAAAAGATTTTTATTCATGCCCATCTGATGCTAGCCAATACTTTTATACATTCCAATGGAATGTATGACATATACTTTAGAATCCTCATTAACACAATAAGGTTTTTTAGTGTTAAACCAAAGAACAAAAATATATATAAATAATTTGAATTCGGAGTGCATTTAATTGACCAAAAGCACAGCCAATATTGTGCCTCAGAAGACATCTACATCAACCTTCCCAAGTCTCGGGAGTTTCTGCAAAGAAGTAGTGTCCTGAACTGAACATAAAAAATAAGAGAAAAATAATTCTCGATATGTACAAACATACAAGCAAAAGAGAGAGGGATCCATTATTCATAGTATTAATAAAAGTGTAATTAAAAGTTTGTGTGTGTGTGTGTGTGTGTGTGTGTGTGTGTGTGTGTCGAGTGGGGCGGTATTCCGAACACTGGCGCCAGTCAACAAATCCTCCACTCACACCCCCCTCTCAATGACCTCCAATTATGTCATGCGAAAAAGCTGTGTCCCATTGAAAAGCTCTCTTAATCAAACCCAATTAATTCCGCTCCTTTCCCTTATTATCCGCAGCGAGGACCGCGTCCTCCCAATCAAACTTCAGCCCTGGCCTCGTCCGAAGCATCGGAGTCAGTAACTAAATAATAACTATGCAAAAACAATATTCCTTTTAGACACTTCGTTGTGATGAAGTATTTAAGCACTTGCAATTTAATGAGTGTTTTGAGACTAAACCAGGGCTTCCCAAACATAATTGGCCCATCTCAAAATGTTTTTGGGTCCCTACCATGTAGAAAACAAATGTACGCTCACTTTATTTTACTGAAGCTGTTACACTCGGTCAAAAAACGTGTAATTCAAGTTAAAAACGAAAAGGGTTGCAAAGCGTCATAGAAGATTATCTAGCAAAATGATTGTGTGTGAACGTGTGTATAGAAAAGTACATAATTAACCATGTTGTGGTTTTCCTCTAGTCTGATTTACTGCCCAGTCCTGTCCAGTCTTTTCTGGTTAGTCCAGAAGACACATGTTCTCGATTGTCTTATATATCAGGAATGGGTTGGTTTTGTCTTTTAGCTTAAACAGTTGCCAAGTTATATCCACATGTGTAATAAAACATATATTTAAAACATTAATTTATAACAATTAGCATTTACCTGTCTTTCATCTACTGAATCTAATTAATACAATGCTGTCGTATACATACACTGCAACACAAACCCCTCTAACCTAGCCAGTGAAAACAGTAATAACACTGTACTTTAGAATGAGTGGGGACAGTGAGATGCTCAGCTCCAATCTTCTTAAGAGCTGCCAGAGACTGGAGTTAAGGATTAATCTCAGGTTGGTGAGTCTTGCTAGATACAGAACTAAGCATTTGTGACATCTTTTAACTAATTGTTCATGGCAAAACATGTGGTCAAGATGGATTTTAAAGCAATCCAGATTCATTTTGTTTGCGTGTTTTTAACATAACAGTTCAATAAGTATGGAATTCCCCATTAGCAGAGCGGAGAAAAACCTCATCCTTATCCCAAAGACAGAAGCAACTTTGGGGATATGTTGGTAGACACAGCGTAGTCACTGATGACGGGACTGATGATGACAAGGCAGGGACGTGTGAGGACAACGCAGCATGTTTACTTGAAATCACCTTAATCCACCCCGTTGGCTCCGGTTCAAAATGACAACAAAAATGGAGGCAGTGGTTGGATTTCGCTTCTGTGTTGATCTGCTGCTCTTTTCCCATGCTTTCCTTTGTGCCACTCACTCCAGCTCAATGCATGCCTGCCCTGGCCCCGGCTGCACCATGCCAAGATGTCCGGCAGTCAGTGTCTGCTCAGGCCCGGCCTGGGCACTAATCCCTAAGCTGTCAGAGGACCCCGCTCTGAACTCATCCTGGTCCGTAGGAAAAGGCTCTAATTGGGGGATTTTCTACATCATTAACCCTGATGAGCTGCCATCCCGCCCTCACCACTCCCTCCTTCCTGTCTCTCTATGGCTTCAACACACTCTCTCTTTCTTTCTGTCTCTTTCTCTCTCTCACTTCCACACTCACGCTCTTTCTGGCTTTATCTCCCTCTCCTGCTTGCACTCCCTTCCTCATGTACCCTCTAAACTGGCCCCCACTTTCCCCATCTACCCCATGATTAGGATGTCGTCCCATGATGAAAAAATAATGAAACTACCACTTGTTGCCTTTAAAGTGAGTCTTGTTTTAATGATAATCCATAACTAGTCCACTCAGATTTCTCGTAAACCACCGGACGTGAAAGATCATAAACAGTTTCTTGAACAAAGATTGGTTAAGAACCACGGCTTATTAAATGATCCGCAAAAGAAGCAAATGTTTTATTCATTTTTTACCTTCGCCAGACTGTTGTGTTCACTGTTCACATGTTGGCCCCAGATGGCCCCCGACAAGAGTTCCTCCCGGACTTCCATCTGTCCGGGATGGTGGTTCACACACTGGGGAGGCAGGACCAACCCGCTATGAACATGTGCTGCAGCGGCAGCACCCAGGGGCAATTAGGGAGCAAAGGTCCCCGTGGCCAGGCCAGCCACCCCCCTCCCCGGAGAGCCTGATTGATTGGAGCCTCATCTTTCTAACGGGCTGGCACTGTGCCACCGGCCAAGGACCAGGGGAGAGGAGGGGCTGGTAGGAGGAGAGGCTACCATTCACTGTGTTAGATGTTATCTTTTGGATACTCCAGAAGGACTGCTGCTACAGTGCTGTATCGCTATACTATGTCTCTCCTGTAACTGACAACCGTTCACATTCAAAGATGACTTACGAGATCAATAGTCACAGAAACTGACTGTATAGAGTAGATAGAACAAAAGGGACAGAAGACTAATTCTATCAAACTATATTTGTTTATTTTTTGAGTAGATATTAATTTTATCCACAACATGAAAATCAACATTTCAGAATCTAAGTAAACAGTACGATGACTAGAACATATAACAAATAGACAGATATACAGGGAATTAAAAAGTGTCCTGTATATTTTCAGATACACATCTAAAACAAACAAGTTTCTAGTGCATTTTTTAAACATATTTCTAAACTTTGGCTTTTTATTGGTCTCAGAACCGCATGATGAATGATCATGTCTAAACATATTGTTTAATGTGCAAACTAACCCTGTATCTCTGTTGGGTGTGAAGTCCCCCAAATTCCTGACAAGAGTAAAGAGCTAATGAGCATGCACCAGTAACATAGAATCTAGACAACTGCAAGTAATTAGAAAACAAAATGTACAGCCCATTTAATATGGCATAAATAGCAAAACAAAAATGTTGATACATGAGCGTTTAGTATAAAATCCCGATACACACCAGTAAAAAAACCTGAATAATATTTGATTTGTTGACCAATGGGCCATTACTCTCTGACAAATAAACAGCTTTCTATACAGTACCAGTCAAAAATGTGAATACACCCACACATTCAAGACAATTTCTTAAATTTTTCTTTTATCCACATTGTAGAATAATAAAAACGACGTATCAATATTAATGTCAACTGTTCAGAGACTGCGTGAATCAGGCCTTCATGATCAAATCGCTTCAAAGAATAAACTACTGAAAGACACCAATAAGAAGATACTTGCTTGGGCTTTGAAACCAAAATAATTGACACAAAGGGGTTGGAAATCTGTCCTTTGCCATATGATACAAAATTTGAAATTTTTGGTTCCAAACACTGTGTCTTTTACAAGATGCAGAGTAGGAAAAGGATGATGTCTGCATGTGTGGTTCCCACTGTGAAGCAAGGAGGAAGTGTGATGGTGCTTTGCTGGTGACACTGTTGGTGATTTATTTATAATTCAAGGCACACTCAACCAGCATGGCTACCAAAGCATTCTGAAGTGATAAGCAATCCCATCTGATTTGCTCTTAGTGGGACTATCACTTGTTTTTCAACACGACAATGACCCAAAACACACCTCCAGGCTGTGTAAGGGCAATTTGACCAAGGAGAGTGATGGTGCTGTATCAGATGACCTGACCTCCACAACCACCTGACCTCAACCCAATTGAGATGGTTTAAGATGACCTGGACCGCAGTGTAAAGGAAAAGCTGCCAACAGGTGCTTAGCATATGTGGAAACTCCATCCAGACAAACAGGCATTACTGGTGACTACCTCATGAAGCTGGTTGAGAGAATGCCAAGAGTATGCAAAGCTGTCACCACGGCAAAGCGTGGCTACTGTGAAGAATCTAAAATATTTATGTATTTAGATTTATTTACATTCGTGTAATTTCATTGTTTTGATGTCTTCACTATTATTTTACAATGTGGAAAATTGTAAAACTAAAGAAATTCCCTTGAATGAGTGGGTGTGTCTAACACCCTTTCACTGTTACTGTAGGTGCTGTGAAATAGGGACAATTCTTTGGAAACTCCACCCAAACAGCACATTAGGTGAATGAAACATTTGGCGACAATCGTTTTCAAACAATTAAACGGTTTGTCTGGACTAATGCAGTTACATCACGTTTCCTTTCAAAACAAATGCTGCAGCAATAGCACTTTTGTGTAAAGGAATGTATTACCTTCATATTTTATAGCCTACAATCACAGGAAATAAGGTTTGTTACCTCTTACACATATTCAATTGCAGTAGGATAACGAATAATTATACCTGTAGAAAGTCTACTCATAATCAATATGTTGAATTGTCTTGCATCAGAAGTGATTACAAAGCCTTTCATGCTGTATGACACAAGGTACGGCACAGAGGGGTTGTAGGAATCTTTGTCACCATACACAATCCAGTTGACGAGGACCCAATCACCCAAGTACTAAATATATATTTGGTCATTTTCAAAACAGAAACACAATGGAGCCATTCACCCATGGAGTATCTCTTTGACATAAAAAAGGTTAATGACAAAATTGCTCATTTTTTAATTGCTGGGGACTTGCTACAGGGGGCTATTTACTGCACTCTGTGACCGTTTTCCCCCTCTAACTTTAAACAAACCCGATAGGCTTGGATCAATTGTGCTGAACAAAGTGGAAACTATGTGGGGTGACACATGAGAGCTTTCCCCTTCTGCTGCTCAGCATCCACACACGCTGCCGAAAGGTCAAGCTGCCAGGAGGTTCTCTCCTCTAACAGCCACAAAAAGGTTACATCAGTGGCTTCAGTGGCTTCATCGTTCTGTCCCCTTGTCCTCAACCCCCGACAGTGTGAGAAGGAAGTCACCCGGCTCTCACCGCAGAACACTCTGTTTGACTGACCCAATCATGGTTAGCAGCTCCAAGCAACAGCTAAGACAAGAGATCACACACACACACACACACACACACACACATTTCAATATGCTCCTCTCCAAAACAGTGTTTATACACAGGGTAGAGTGAGTGCAGTCTGCAGTGTGTATATCATTAATCGCCAGGAAGGTCAATTAAGACAAAGTCGCTTTCTGTTGAGTTAATTCAATCTTAAAGGGTGTTCACATATTTATTTATTTTTATGAACTAGCATTATGGACTGTGTTATTGGAGCCCCAGCCAAAATCTCCCTCTAGCCAGGACATCTCAACCATGACCTCAAAACCCACGCAAAAATTTGAGGTGTGGAAAGAGGCTGTCCTCTGTAACCTCAGTTAATAAAGACAGATGTTCCCGTCTCCTCTGTGGTATACATTCTCTGTGCTGAAATAACCTTTACATCAAAACTGGACGTCGGGATCTGTTCAGGGTCATATACGTAGTGACTGATTGTGGCACAACCTTCAACTGCTATTATGGGGGGCATTTAATGGCCATTCACAAATACTGTGAGAATTACTGGTGTATTGACCCGTAAAAATCCTGATAAATTAGACAATTGGATTAATTAGGAAAATACACAAACCTTAATTTGCAGAGTTAAATGTGACCGCGTGAGTACTCTACAGAATGTCTTTTGTCAAAGGATTTGGGGTGGACACGCTCTGTTATGAACTTACTGATTTACGGCTAATAACGAAGAACCAAAACAAAAACTACTCTTGAAAAAAGTTAAAGAATAGTAAAAACATGACAAAACGGACAGTCTGAAACTACAAAAAACAACAATAGTCTTTGGGATTGTCTGTGTCATGTGGCTCAGAGGCAGGACACGTTGCGGTCTGAGTGATAGAAATATTGCATTATTCTTTGTAAGAACCAAAAAACATTTTAGACAATGCCACTATTAGCTCTGGACCAAAACCTTACTAGAGCTTACAGTGTTTGTATTTTGCAGGAATACTGTGTAGGTATTTGTCGCCTCTGTTAAGAAATTTCAACGTTGAGATGAGGAAATCCAAAATCAAAACGTGCCATAACTGGTTACTAATGTCAAGGATTTTTTGTTCCAGTTGCTTCATAAAAGTTAACCTTAACAAAACAAAATGTAAAAAAACAAGTGACACTTCTGTTTCACTGCCTTCCACAATAACACTGTTAAATTCGGTCGTCCTCGCACTTCTTTTGGAAAATGGGTGCTTGTGCAGTTAAACATGCTAGGCATTTTTTGACATTCTGTGTCATAGGATCCAGAATAAAAACTTTTCTGGATGGTGGCAAACAAAATGTGCATCTTCATCCAATTCTTCACTTCAATAGTAGAAAAGTAATTTCACATGGACAGACTACGAACTGTAAACATAAATGGTATCTTAAATGCGTCCTCATACAACAGTATATGTGAGATAACAAGCAGGTATTTCCAGTACTTTAGACAAATCACAATTTTGCAGGTTTGCATTTTCCTAATTTCAGAAAGAAAGGGGACATCTGGCCCATAGACTTGCCTGTAACTTGCAAAAAGTGTTGTTCTTCGATACAATTCCATTCCTTGTTCTATCTCTGCTCTTAACATTTATGGACGCAAACTTAGGTCATCGGTTAACCAAGATTAGTAGAGGAGGAATGACTAAGAACCATTCTAGTGCTGACAAAGGGCAAATATGTCAGTGGCTGGTGGATTTCTCAGACATATCATAGGCGTGCATTTGTTTGTGCCATCACTGCAATCATGTTTCATGGAAATGCTCTTAGCATGGACAAAACCACCCCAATTACGTCAGAAAACAATTAAAAGTGTTTCTCACACCATCACATGGGCTGCCAGGTTTTGTCCATGGACTGGATGTGTTCCTTGGCTTTCATCCTCAGCGCTGCAATACTAGAGCTCCGCTGGTCAACGTCCTCCATTGGATACTTATCAGCAAAGGGCCCGGAACACTGGTACGGGGGAGGTGCCATGGACTGCATACCCTGGCCCATGGTCGGAGGGCTGTTGAGAAAGCTGTGACTGGGGTAGCCACCCTGCAGGCCCTGGCCTGGGCCCATGAAGCCTGGGATACTGTGAACTGGGGTGGCGCTGGACAAGGGGGAGGTCAGCCAAGGGTCAAGTGGGAGAGAGTTGCCCATGGGCCCCATGTTGCTGTGCACGGACGGACGGTTGAACGAGAGGATTGGCGAATCATGCAGCTTCATCGTGCTAGCATCCATCTTCTCCTGGCGCCTCCATTTGGCTCTACGGTTCTGGAACCACACCTAAACGGCAGAGGGTTTGGATTTATAGAGCAGCGTATTGACTGATTATTGCAGATGTTAGCATACTCGGTGACGCTGACGGGGGGGGGGTGGACAACAGGTAACATTGTCCCAGGCCTCGGGGAGGGGGCAATTGGGTTGGCTTAAATATCATTATTTATTAGTCAGTCAATCTTGGTATTTAGTACTACCTAGCTAAAACATTCAACAATAAACGTTTATGACCTGTTTTATGAACAGTAACATCATTGCTATTTATAAAAAATGTTGGCCCGTGGTTTGGGTCCTAAACGTTCAATTTTGTCCCGGGCCCTGGGATTCCTGTCAGCGTCCCTGAGCATAGTGCTATTATTAACAGTATCCAGCATTGATCGAGTATATTGAGTCCAGTATAAGACTGACTCAAATCTGGTTTTAAATACAGACTAATTTGGCACAGCGAGAAACTGTAACTGACTACATCAGTAGCCTTTTCACTTGAACAATATAATGTAGATGCTACCATAGAAAGATATAGATCACAGAGGGTTATTATTAATGCTTTAATACTGTTCACCTTTGCAGTTTGTGTCTCTAAATCACAAAACGTATTCACGTCAGGCAATCTATTAGAAAAAATACATTATTTTGTTCTCAGACTGATAGTGGTTTCTTATTGGCTAGAAAGTCAGAGAAGATGACCGGAGCAGAGTATCAATAACAATGGTAGCAGTCAAAACTACCTGCACTCTGACTTCAGGGAGGTTAACCTTCATGGCCAGTTCTTCACGGCTGTATACATCAGGATAGTGGGACTTCTCAAAGGCACGCTCCAGCTCATGCAGCTGGTAGGTAGTGAAGGTGGTGCGATTGCGTCTGTGCTTTTTCTTGGGCTGCTCTTCTTCGCAGTGCTCTGGACTCTTCCCTCCATCACTGTCCACACTCTTCCTCAGCTCACTCATGTCCCCATCACACTTGTCAGAGTATAGGCCAGAATCTGCAGAGCCCATAGCTGGCCAGAAAAGAGAGTCAAATACAATTTTCAGGGATTCTTAAAAATCAGTTTTTCCATGGTGAAACTTATGGTTTAATCTTTGACTCCATCGGTGACAGAGTTCACAAGCTACTGAAAGGATTGACAACTATTGCTCAAAAAAAGTTACTCATTATTAACTCTCAATTATTCATTTGAAATGTTGTAATAAAACATAGCCGTTAGATCTTTCTTTAGGATTTAACCAAGCTTGTTTTACTTCATGTAAATCTCACTTGTAATTTCATTATCTTTTTAAAATCAGGAATTCTTGGCTTGTTAGCCAACTGTTGGCTGTAGGCTCTCCTATCATCAGTAACCATACAGTATGTAATCCTTAAATCCATATGTCGGCTAGACAGCTGCTACTGTTATCACATTGAGTGAATGGCCAATGTGAATGACCAATAACTGCACTGGGAAAAGATTAAAGAGACAGTGAAGAAAGTTCTATCTGTTGTCGGGTTACGGGTGGACAAAAGCTGATATTAAAATGAGCTTAACAACTTGACCAGGATGCTCTGACATCTTGTCAGTAGAGCACACATTGCTTTGACACTTGCAACAATAGGCCATTGTCAGTCAATGAGACTGAAGTTGGCAAAAGGATGTTGACCATGGTAGAGTACAATATGACCCCCCCCCCCCCACAGTGGTGATTGGATGAAGATTTTAACATTGTGATTGTGTTGTAGGCCTATAGGTTTGTATCTAGGTTAGCCACCACACATAGATAACTACAGTAGTCTAAAAACACTCCAGTGTGTTCACACTGAACCTCTGAACGAGCCAGACACACCCTGTTAGGTCTTCTGATATGTTGAATCTAAGTAGGGCCTTCATTGTTATCATTTCCATGAGGAAAACTGTAGGAATGCCGTAAATATTAAAAGGGACACGCTTCCCACATGGCTGTTGAATTCATCCTTTCTGAATGGTAATTACAGTTTGATGGGGACGAAGATGACCAACAGATCAGTCTACATGTCTGTACACGTCTGTCGTCGCTGCAGTGATCAGTACCCTGGTCCTATAAGTCATTTCAAATATTCCTTCACGAAGGTAATATTGTTCATATGTAAATACTGTAATATATTAATTCAGATAAAAATGGAATGTATCCGTTTGGCTTATAATTTTGCTGATATTGTTTAGTTTATATTAACCATAAAAGCCACCCATTTGGCACAAAAAGAGATAAGAATTAACTGGGGATTCATTTTACAATACTTAGCCATAATGTAAACAATTAAACTTTCCTTTGTCCTTAACCAGAAAGCATGTCTAGCCTCTATCCAGCATAGTTCAAACCAATAACCTGGTTGTATCCAACCACAAAACTATTTTCAAACCCAGCAAAATGAACCTTCCTAATTGACTAATGCTTTATAGCATCTGAACAGAAATCCAAGCAGCACCTTCCACTATCAGACATGGGAAGCGAGATAGATGTTAGAGTCCATTGATCTATCTCTCATTAACAGTCTATGACAAAGCCCATAGTGGCACAATGAAGGGGTCAGACTGGGTTCAGTGATCAGCTCCCTGCTTGTCAGCCCCTGAGAGTCGCTTGTCTAAAGACCTCTGCATGTTTACAGTCCAGCAGCATCTCAATTTGGAGGAGGCACAGTGACGCGATGTACCATGAAGTTCCCATTCAGACGGAACAAGGATGACTAACACGTTAGATATGTACCATGGACATGTAAATCAGGGATTGATACTAACTGTAAACGAACACGAATTAATTGCTGTTGTAATGGTTGAAAAGCACTTACGATCAACTTATAACAACCAATTAGTGCAATGGCCATGTTATAAGACCCATCCAAATACCTCTGTAATGTCGTCATCACAAAGGCCAGTTGGTGCTACATGTTTTACCAAACCACTACAGATTAAACAACATCAGATTTCATGCAGAGATGAAATGTTAATAAAAGGAAACTATACCACCGTAAAATCTCATCTGTGTCCAAGAGAAGATTAGGGGAATTCTACAAGGGATCGGATTTTGGATGAAACCCTCTAACCATCTTGCATTGTATAATTTATACCTCAATCTCAGCTTGATCTCACATTATTTATCAGGTACATCCACATGAATCCAGTTGCCCATCAGAGATAAACAATATTATTCTATTTAATTCTGTGAACCAGCCCTCTGTTAAGAAACTACCCAGATTGCACGGCTACAACTAATGCTGCCATCAAGGTCATTGATGCTTCATTGCATTGATGCAATGGAAATAATCAAGTCTTAATGACTTAAGTAAAGCCGCTAATCATTACATCACTAAATGACAAATGGAAGCGTGTAAGTTCAGGCGTCACATACAGGATCCTCTGACATGCTTTGTGGTCTACTTATGAGAAAGCGAATTAAATGTTAGTATGAACGTTTTGAATAGTTTGAGAAAAACCTGTCGTGTCATCATGTTATCTGCTTTGTTATCATAATTGTTTTACATTCTGCTTCCTATCCATAATGCAGTTGTACATGTTTTGATTTCAGAAGTGTTTAGTATCTCGGTATTGTGTCCAAATATACGCCTGGAACAATTCCAATTTCCCCTTGGTGTGAGGGCCAATACAGTCAATTAATTCACTTACCATACAGTACCTTAGCTACCTTATGCCTTTGATGTGTTGCCAATTCAGAGGTCTCTGTAACTCAATGAGTTGTGAACCCTGTCAACTGTATTTGTGTGACCTCCCTCTAGATTCAGTGCCATGAATGCCACAGATTCAGAGCTGTGGTGAAAAGTAAGCTCAATGGAGTGTTTATCTCACTCCCCTGACACTCACCATGGTACTGCTGCTCCGAGAGGTGCCCATAGGAGTGTGACGTGTTCTGCTTGCCAGGGTCCGCCAGGCCTTCCATGCCCACTTTGTGGGTAACTGGGCCCCCCGATGTGCAGAGCAGGGGGTCTTGGTCTTTGCTGAAGCCCAGGATGACATCAATGCTGTGGACACGGCCGCCCATCACTGAACCTCCTCCTTTCACCATCTCGTGGAAGTTACCGGGCGAAAGGCAGCTGTCATCCACCATGTTCATGGTATCCAGTGATAAATGCATTCGATCGTTCCTACTCTCTGTCTGTACTTTAGAAGGAAAAATATACCTGGCTCGATTATGTGAAGGAACAGGTCCTAGGACAAGTTGCTGTCCTCCGCTAGTTATGTGCACCTGCAAAACAAAGTCAAAGTTATTGCATGATCAGACAGGACACCACAATCTTTCTGTGTCATTTAGAAGAGACACAATAATATTCACAAAAACTCTCAAAGACAACCTATATTACCAATATAACCTACCACCGCTTTAACTGATCATACGATCATCTGAATGAAACATCATGTAGGCAAAATGTTTTAAATATCATAAACAATTGTTTCTGGGACAAAATGAGTTAAAGGGGTATATATATATAAATAGGCTGTATTTAACATTATTAATCTATCATTAGAACATCTTTAAATTAGACACTCTTATTAAATACGAGTCTATTATACTTCATGAACTGTTTATCAAGCATATTGAGTTCAATGAGATTGATATATATGATGATTTAATGTACTTCGATGTATTGTACATTAGTGACAATCAAATCTATAAAACCGCAGTTGAGAAACCGATCATCGAACTACCTTTCTTTTATACTGACATTGACAGACCCATTATTTTAAGTTTAGCACTGAAATAATATGTCAACAAAAGAAAAGTTGTAGACCTACAAGGAACAGCTGTGTAATGTAGAGGTAAGAAAATATTTTTTTATTTGTATGGTTTTTAATATACATTATGACTGAATATACACATGTACAGCGTATATTATTCTAATTTAAGCGATAGTAGTCGTATCATAATTGTAGAAAAATATATACTAGGCCTACAATGCAGTCTTTGATTTTTAAATTTCATTACTATAAAAAAGAGTGAAAACGACGATGATTTCAAATGCTAACAACATACTCACTTTCAGTTTTCACTCTGAATTTTGCTAAACAAAGATTATTACAAATCTTAACCTTCATTTTTGTAGTAGCCTTGATACCACACATAAAGTAATATAGGTTTAAACCTACCTCTAAGAAAGGGACGCACATGAAGTTGAACGACTGTCAATATTCCACCTGTTTTCTCCAACACTGCACTTAAACTGTTGAGGCAGCTCACGCCCCCGTCCTGCACAGGGCACGCCAAAGCCGCGCCAGTCTTACTCCCTGTTCATTCTCATCTATATAATCACAAACAACTAATGCTGAAAAACACAACAAAATTGTTTGCACAAAGAAAGCTTGGGAATAATTGTTTTATTGCAAGCTTGTCTTTCCAAGCGCAGAGAAAGTAGTTATACTGCTAGTGAATGGAAATAAAACGAAGGGATTAAAGGTTTATTAATTGGAATCCTTCCCCTTTAAGAATGATTGACAGTTGTTTTCTAGTCAAGTAATTGCACTAAATGTAGCTTATTCACCCCACAGGAGGAGGCCGGAGCTAATGAAGTCACGACTAGTCTATTAAAGACAAGGACTGAATGAAAGTTTTCACTACTGTAATCCCCTCATTATTTCAGAAAAGACTAAATGAATGCTGTGGTAGGACAATTTATGTGCATGACAGTCCTGGTGAGAGAAAGAGGCGTGAACCTATGCTTAATAGATTATTATGACAAGATAAATTGTGCCATAGAAACGGGTGCAGACTACTTGCTTGTATTTCTGTCTATCGAATATTTTTATTATTAGGTATTTATTTGGTGAATATTTCAATTTGAATGTATATACGTATATTGACAACATGAAAGTGACATCTCATCAGTAGTATTTACATGGAGTGACAGCGCATCCGAATTTTTAGTAGATTCCGGAAGCTTCTGCACATGTGCGGAGGCCAGTGGCAACGTACAGAGGTAGGCAACGATGTAGTTGTAAACACCATCGGTCGTTATGCGTACGATCACCGCTGAAGACACTGTAGCCTACTTGTAGCCTACTTGACCCTTAAAGGAAGTATTGGTCTATGTAGATGGTATGACAGCATTGTATCGCATTTCTCTAGCATTGTATATGCAGTGTTAACGTGTGGCTCAAAACCTGTACAAGTCGTACCTTTCTATTTTCTGTTCATGTTCAAATCACCCTAAATTGTCTTAAATTCTGCGGAGCTAAACAAAGTTGAATGATTTGTAGGATATTTGTTGTATATAATATAGGTTCCACGATCTGCATATAACTTATTTGACCAAATATGAATAGTTAAGCTGCTGGAAGCTGTGCCAGGGAGACCAAATCAATACGACTTGCTAAAATACGCATAATGTTTTATAGACTGCTGTACAGGATAAGGAAACCAATACAATGTTTTACTTTGTAGGATGCAAAGTAAAATATCCTTTTAAAACATACATGTTACTAACAGTCTTCAACAAAAAAAGCTTTTAGGTGCAGGAGGTTTAATTACCAGATTTAGCTATAAAGTAACATGTTTACAACCTGTAGATACAATATAACATGTAATTTCATTGCTGCAAGGCATTATCTGTCCACACAGAAAATAAACAATTAGGGATCAGATCTATTGAAGAAGAGTGATCTTAGTCATGTTTAACAGCTTGTTAAGGGTTTAAACCCACTTGTGTTAGTTGGCTTGGACTGGTTGCAAGTATTTAATACACAATCATGTCATAGTCATTCTAAATAGATTTATCACTGTGACACTGAAAGGAATCAGATTTCTTCACATAAAGCCATTACAATATGTTTTCTTTAGTTTATTTCAATACATTATGGAAAAGGACTCTGTTGAGATTAGCATTCGAATGAAAAGGTTATTAAAAAAAACGAAAATGAAAGTTTTCTGTTATAATAAGTTAACACCTGTTATGTTTCTAACAATGGATTCCCATGCCACTGGGGGTATTTGGGAGATGCTGTTGCTTTAAGAGAGTATTTTCACCATAGTCCACTCTGAAGTCTTTGCCGGGCTTAAAGAGGTAAGTGTCACAGAGATCAACCATGCCTTTAATGAGGCTGAGGACTTCTACTGAGATTTCCTCTGACCTCAAAGAAATCAAAAGATAAGTTTAAGACGCTCTGTTGATTCTTTTTTCTTAAAGTTGGTTGCCCGACTTGAAGAAATTTAAAAGCAATTCAGGAACAATGGCCCTGACAAAATCAATTGTTCACCATATATTGTCACTATGGAGCTGAAGAGGGGAAACCTCTTTACTACATAATTAAAATCAACATATAACTGAATACGGTAATGTGCTGTGCTCGGTTTAACCTGTGCATATTTACTATATTTAGTCTACACTCTTGCATGCTCAGTTTTCTTTTCCCAAATGACTACTTCATCTATCCCTGTCAGATAACCATTTTGGGGGTTCCAGGGAGAACCCTCTTGGCTCCAGGCAAGAGGGTTCTACCTCGTTTTGATTCCATCTAGATCCTAGATGCTACATGGAACCCAAAAGGAATCTACTTGCATCCAAATGGTTCTCTGTGATACCAACCAACAAACAGAATCCCACCACAGGGACAGCCAAAGCACCCTCATGGAGCTCTTAATTGTGAGAGTGTAAATGTTAGCCAAACCTTTTTGCAGTAAGAAGGGAGAATGCTCATATGAAGTTAAATAAACATGCCATGGGGGGAAGTGGTCAACTGTAGAGCTAATAGAAATGATTCTTTCTGAGTTTTCCAATATCTCTCAGGAAATGCAATTTGAGGCTATTTAGATTGTATAAATTGTTGTAAAAACAATTTCATTTAAACAATGTTATGTGAATACAATTTTAAGTTCTCACAAGCAACTGGTTAGTTACTCTCATTGTACTTTGGCCAGAACCCTGACCTGGGAGGCCTTGATGCAACAAGGAGAGTGCTGTAGACATAAAAAAGGTTATTGAGGGTTTCTTTGGGGAGGTTTGGTTGATAACCATTTTCACAGTGGTTCTTTGTAAATCAGGAAATGTTATTTCATGCTTTTTTGGTTCAGAGGGGGCCATTCTGTTGTTCCCTCTACAATATTTATATTGTGCACTACTGTCCCAGTTTTGGGTTTACTTAAAAATGTCCTTGTTTACGAAAGAAAAGCACATTTTTTGTTTGCTTAAATAACATGAAAATAATCAGAAATACAGTGTAGACATTGTTAATGTTGTAAATAACTATTATAGCTGGAAATTGCATATTTGTAATGGAAAATCTACATAGGTGTACAGATACCCATCATTAGCAACCATCAGTCCTGTGTTCCAATGGGACATTGTGTTTGCTAATCCAAGTTAATAATTTTAAAAGGCTAATTGATCATTAGAAAACCCACAGCTGAAAACTGTTCTGCTGATTAAGGAAGCTATGAAACTTTCCTTTTGACTAGTTGAGTATCTGGAGCATCAGCAATTGTTGGCTCAAAATGGCCAGGAACCAAAACATTTTCTTCTGAAACTCATCAGCCTATTCTTGTGCTGAGAAGGAAAGGCTATTCCATGAAATTAACTGAAGATATTGTACAACGCTGTGTACTACTCCCTTCACAAAACAGCGCAAACTGTCTCTAACCAGAATGTGGAAGGCTCTGGTGCACAACTAAGAGGGAAAATACATTAGAATGTCTAGTGTGAGAAACGGACACCTCACACGTCATCAACTGGCAGCTTGATTACTGTACCCACAAAACACAAGTCTCAACCTCAACACCAGTCTCAACACTGGCCTTCTAGGCAGAGTTGCAAAGAAAAGGCCATCTCAGATTAGCTAATAAAAGAAAAGATAAAGATGGGCAATAGAACACAGACACTGGACAGAGGAAGATTGTGAAAGTGTAATGGACAGGTGGATCTAAGTTTCAGGTGTTGTAATCACAAAGAATATTCGTCAGACACAGACCAAATGAAAAGATCCTGGAGGAGTGTTTGGTGAAGCATGGTGCTTTGGTGGTGGTAATGTGGAAGATTTGTACAGGGTAAAATGGAGCTTGAAGAAGAAAGGCTATCCATTTTGCAACGCCATGCCATACCCTGAGAATGGTACAAATTTCCTCCTACAACAGGACAATGACCCAAAGCACAGATTCAAATTCTGCAAGAACTATTCAAGGAAAAAGCAGTGAGCTGGTATTCTGTCTATAATGGAGTGGCCAGTACAGACACTGGTTCTCAAACCTGTTGAGCTGTTGTGGGAGCAGCTTGAGCGTATGGTATGTAAGAAGTGTCCATCAAGCCAATCCAACTTGAGGGAGGAGCTTCAGGAAGCATGTGGTGAAATCTCTTCAGATTATCTCAACAAACTGACAACTAGAATGCCAAAGGTCTGCAAGGCTGTAATTGCTGCAAATAGAGGATTCTTTGATGAAAGTAAAGTTTGAAGGACACAATTGTTTCCATGAAAAAACAAAATATCTAAGCGATCAGTAGTGTAGATTTTATGTAAAATAGATTGAGGTCTAATTGTCAATCCTTTTTTTGAGAGTCGCTGTAATCTTTCCTCAAGTAAAACAAGCATTGTGTGTTTAATGTGTGTGTGTTTGTATTCGAGGGGTAGTGCATGCTCAGTTATCTTATCATGCTAATACATTTTTGGTCCTTCTTTGCTTGTTTCCCCATTATCCTAATTGAGTACAAATTGGTTAAGAAGGAGCAGCGCAGTTATCAAGCTGCTTAGTTTTATCAGATGACAATGTAAGTCCCCTTTATCCTATTAGAGACAAAGTAGCTAACGCTTAAATGCGCTGTGTCAGCTTACTGAGTAGATGGATGGGGGATGGATAGCTGTGGTTGGCAGTGGAGGTGTGTAGAAGTGGGTGTAGCAGGGTGAAAGGCCATAGGAAGTGTACATGATGCCCCTCCCACAGTCCCTCGATTTAACACTTTTAGCATTTCCTCAAAATCCTGTTGCCAAGATGGTGTTTATTTTAGCTTGTCTCTGAGCACTTTTCCTTCATATCATCCATCTTAAAGCCACAATCTCGACCTTCAACAGATGAAGCTACCAAATGCAAGGAAAGCTCCACAACTATGTACATTCTTACTGTAAATGCAATAGAAATAGGAACACTTAGAATCCAGAACCATACAAATAAAAATGGCTATGTTTCCTGCATTTGCTGGACTCTGTTTACCAATAACAAAATAACCATGTGTAAATAGCCAAGGATGTTGCAAATAAAAAGGTTTCTTAGTTCTGCTAATGTTTGTGCTACTCCAATATCCATAGGTTACAGCTGGGTCATTGCAAGAAATTAATCTATTTTTGCATTTAACAGTGGCTTCAGAAAGTATTCAGTTTATCTACATTTTGTTGTACTATAGATTTAATTAGTAGAATTTTTGCCTTCAATGTACACACAATACTCCATGATGACAAAGCAAAAACATGCTTTTTGGAAATGTATGCCAATTTAGTATATAAGGTACATAGGTATTTACACCCTTTTTTCTGTACTTTGTAGAAGCATCTTGGGTAGCAATCACAGTTTTGAGTCTTCTTGGATATACCCTGATATAGACCGGTGTATGCCTTTCTATTTTTGCACATTTGGGCAGTTTTTTATTCTTCTTCATAGATACTCTAAATCTCTTTCAGATTCCATGGGGAATGCCGGAGAACTGAGCTGTTTATCACTCTCCCCACAGATGTTCAGTAGGCTTCAAGTTCATGCCTTGGCTGGGCCACTGAAAGATATTCAAAGATTTGTCCTGAAAACGATCCAGCATGATCTTGGCCGTGTGCTTTTGGTTGTTGTCATGCTGAAAGATGAAGCTTCACCCTTGTCTGAGGACCCGTTTGGCTCCGAATCGGGTGTTCTCCTAGAACCTCGATCTGTTTGGCTCCACTCATCCTTCCTTCAGGCCTGACCAGTCTACGAGTCCCTGCCACTGAGAAGCATCCTCTCAGCACAATGCACACACCATCATGCTTCTCCACAGGAATGGGATTAGCCAGGTGATGAGTGGCGCATTGTTTTGACCGGACGCAGCCTTGGCATTCAGGCCTATTAGTTAGATGCACATGAAACATTTCAGATTTCATTAATTTTTCATACATTTGTAAACATTTGTAAAAAACTGTTTTCATTGCATTGTGTGTAGATTAATGGCATACATTTACTCATCAGTTATTAATAATGTCTATAACACAAAGTGTGTAGAAATGAAAGGGTCTGGCTAGTTTCGGAAGGGACTGTAAAATAGAAATTGTGCTCCAACATTGAATTGAAAAGCCTTATACAAAATAAAGTGCCCTTTGATATAGAATGACATGGAAAGTTATTTAGCAGGTGACATACAGTGTTTTCTGATTCGCTTCTAAGATTTTGACTCTAGCTTTTGAACGGTTAACTGTTATGACCCCCTAAATGTGAAGGTTCTGTTTCCCTGTATGATATTCACATGATGTGTAGGACACGTGAAAAGGGGCTGTGGCAAGGTCGCAATTCCAAAACAAATCTTATTTTCCCCAATGAGTTAATACTTGGAAGACGTTCAACTTCCCAAAAGCATTTTGATGCATGGGAATTGCTACAGTACACACCACAGACCTAAATCCTTAAAACCAAAATGTGCGTAGTGCATAAAGAAAAATACAGTACAAATGTTTCGGCCACAATCAGGCTATCATCAATGAAATGAACAAAAGCCCAAAGGACTAAACACACACCTAGCCACTATTAAAGACCTAACTACATGTCCCAAGATCAAGACTACATGTTTAACTACATCATTTTCATGTTATACATTGTAGATAGAGGCGGACAGAGAAATAGAGGGAATAGTTGTTTGAACATAGATCATGTGAAAAATGATTATGAATATAAGAGAGACCTCTAACCAGCAGGTGGAACTGAGGAGCAAGAGGAAATGCCAATGAGACCATTTACAAGTAACAGAAAGTAGTTCAGTGCTAGTTCTTCATTCCTAGATGACATGGAGACATGCCTCAATGAAATGATCGCTACAACACCAGGTGAGGAGAACATGGATGGGTTGGTGTGGGAAGAGGAGAAAGACAAAATTCTTGCCAGAACAGGACCAGAACCTAATCTTTAACCTTTATGAGAGCAGCCTTACTCTGGCTGAACTACACCTTCTTAACAAAGGTTTGCCCTATTCTCACTCATCCATTTAAGCTATAAGAAGATATCTTTAAATTCTAAAGATCCATCAAGATTAAGTACTTTTACAACAAAGACAATGTGCAGGTCTATAATCCCCCCACTATATCCTAACAACAAACTATTATGAGAGTGAAAAGGAACTTCTACAATGCTGCTATTGACACCTGTGAAAAGGTTAATAGAGACATTGATTTTCTCTTACAGTCTTATAAACATAGAGATGTTTGTAAAATGGAATGTGAGACACTATTGTACTTGAGAAAAAACAGAAATACTGTTTGGAAACCAGCAGATATGGAAGAGGGCTTTGTTCTTTATAGTAAAGACAAGTGTAATTCTGAGATCCTCTCCCAGCTCACTGATGACACAAGTTACACCAAATTAAACCAGGATCCCTACTAACAGCTTAAAACAAGAAATGAACGAATCTTTGCTAAACGCTTTAGAAAACTGCAGCCTGTACTAGTTGTTACTTTCCTTGGACCATCAAACCTTGAAGAGTCACACGTTTTGGACTTTCAGCAGTTATGAACATTATGTAAACATTCAGATGAAGCAAGGTAGTTAAGGGGGCATTCTGGGATTTTTGGCTAGTGAACATCTTCCTATGCAATTAGATAAAGGACATCCTGATAGGCCACCCATGGTCATGAGACTGGGCAACAACATATCTGCCGTTTTCACCCTCAACACTTATTCCTTGTGTTAATTCTTTTATAATGTTATTTTGTTACTTATTCTACTTGCATTTAAGTAAAAGTAAGCATTACACTGTTAGTCGACACCTGTTGTTAACAAAGCATGTGCCGAGTAATATTTGATTAGGCTAGATGTGCCAGCTGGCAGACACTGATAAACCAAAGTATCTTACGGTCATGTGTGCATAGATTTTTCATCCAGGGGACCCAAGGGGAGGTGAAGTGTTTGATCCAGACACCGAACCAAGACAGTAGCTTATAATAAGTTTCAACCATTAAGATATAGATTCAGTTTGTAGGCTAGGATAGGGAAGTCAATATTGCTGTGAAATGCCAGGATTAATGCCATGTCCCTGTTGGGCTTGAACTGACATGTCCATTTAAAGTGTGCAGATAAATGTGCACCTATCTAACCTGGGTTGTCCCATCACTGAACAGTGCTGTCAGTGGAGAGCTACATATTATTTATACATGGTGTAATGTTAGCTTAGCAGCAAATAACTCCCAATAATGCAGGTCTTATCCGCAACGGTTTTGGCATTTATTCTTCTGCTTGGACACCTCAATTCATCATTCAAGTGCCTCTTCCTTGTCCTGCATCCAGACCATGTGACGCTACTGAAAAGACGCCAAACGCCTCATGACCATAGGCTCCAAGACAGGAAGTGTTTCTCATGTCCAATATTAACTAATACTGTCAAATTACACAAATCAACATGTGTGGTAAGTCATAAAAATCAGTATTAATATTTTGTTTCTTTTCTAATCGATATGAATCCACCAGTGTACAGTGCTGTGGAGGAATTTGACACAGTACCACCATAAGCCGTCACAATGTTAGGGGAAATCTCCTGGGTCAAAATGCAGAAGGTCAGGCCCTGTTTGAAGTCTACAAAACACTTACATATGTAACCATTACCATGAAGCTGATTAACTGAGTCATTACGAGAGGCCCAAAACACCAGAAATTAACGCTACCTGTAGCTTTAACAGGATTAACTCAAATTAAATTATTGAAGTTATAGGGTGCCCCAGGTTCAGTCCATGTTATATTCTTTCTTTATTCCACATATTTCTTTCTCCAACTTTGCCTGTAACAAGTAGGAGTGACACGTCGTTTCCTCATGTTTATTTGAAAGTGGAAATGAAGTACGTCAGTCAAAGGAAGAGAAATTATGTAGATAATTATAGAACCCTATTTCTTCTGTTCTGGTGACATTGAATGTCGATGACTACTCCTCAGTCTTTACAGACACTCATTATAGCCGCCCTGTTCATGTGGGTTGGGCCGTGAGCCCTATGCTTACTAAAGTCAACCATCATCTCCTTTGATTTCCTTACACGAAGGGAGGGGCTGTTATCCTGGCACCGTAATGCCAGTTTGCTCACCTCCTGCCCGCAGGCTGAGAAGTGTTGCCGGTCAGGCCAACAAAATGTGGCATCATCTGCAAGCTTTGTGGTGTAGTTGTTGTTGTTGCTCAGAGCCTGGCCAGACCAGGTGAACAGGGATCAGGGCTGTTGTGCAGAGCCAGGCCATACCAGGTGAACGGGGATCAGGGCTGTTGTGCAGAGCCAGGCCATACCAGGTGAACAGGGATCAGGGCTGTTGTGCAGAGCCTGGCCATACCAGGTGAACAGGGATCAGGGCTGTTGTGCAGAGCCTGGCCATACCAGGTGAACAGGGATCAGGGCTGTTGTGCAGAGCCTGGCCATACCAGGTGAATAGAGATCAGGGCTGTTGTGCAGAGCCAGGCCATACCAGGTGAACGGGGAGCAAAGCTGGAGGCTGAGGACACTCTTCTGGGGGTTAGAAGTCTGTCGTGACCAGGGTGTTGACATCAATCTTCACAGAACCTCTGGTAGCCAGTTGCACGGGATGGTGTCAGCCTGATTGTTGACTTCTGAGGAAACAATAGTGTTGAATGCTGAACGGTTGTGAACACAAAGCATTCTCACCTAGGTCTTCCTCTCCTCCATGTGAGTGGCGGGCCATGTGAACGGGACTGTGTTTGCAGTGAATGTGTTTGCGGTTAATGAGTTTGCGGTAAATGTGTTTGCGGTTAATGTGTTTGCGGTTAATGTGTTTGCGGTTAATGTGTTTGCGGTAAATGTGGTTGCGGTAAATGTGTTTGCGGTTAATGTGGTTGCGGTAAATGTGTTTGCGGTTAATGTGTTTGCAGTTAATGGGAAGTGTGTCTGGGCCACGACATGCCTCCCAAAACACCTCACAATGACAGGGGCGAGTGCAACGAGGCAATATAAAATAGATTTTTAGGTGCTTCAGAATAGATGCGTGGCCAATGAAGACTTAAATACACAACCCTAGCATTCTAGAACAGAAAGGTAAGGCCTTTACTAGGTGTGAAAACACAAGTCTTATAACTCTGGTTCACAAATGCTCAATCTTAATGTCATGACGCCCTCACTATAGTCCAATGCTTTCAACCGAGAGGTCCTCTTAAGAATAGAAGTCCATCTGAGTCTTGGTTAGACAGTATATTAAATTGTGTCATAATGGAGCTGGTCTGATTAGTTCCTTCTGGACAGGCCTTATGGTCTTGGATTATAGGACCTTCTAGGGGGATTAGGCAAGCTCAGATCAGAAGACACACAAAGATCAAAATCATGCCAAGAGCCTCGATCTCTTAATCTTCTATGGTATAAATGGATCATAGGACTTGGGTTCAGGACTTAAACATATTCTTTGTAAAGTCAGTTTTTGATTTATTATTCCCTTTTGTGCTATCACTTTTTTGCACATCACTACGAATTTGAAAAAAAGTTGTAGGCTTGTCAAAAGTATGAACTGTACCTAATATGTACTGTACCTCGTTAAATGTTTTGGTTTTTCTCTCAGATTTGATTTAAAGGTTGGTACTGTGTTGATATGGAACACCCATATTGGAAAAATCCTTGTGGGTCCAAATGTGCCACCAAGACATCTGGCCTGCTAATTGTTCTACAGTACTTATTGCCTCACCCCACAGAAAGGCTGCCCCAGAGAGAGGAATTTCACTGGCAGTTTTTTTCTTTGCGGATTGACTGGGAAGGGGGCAGTGTGTTGAAACAGCTGTTTCTGTTCTCCCATGAGTATGACAGATATTGCAGAGGAACAGCGAGCTCTTGCAAAAAAAACATGATCACACAAGAGGAAACTGACACTCACCCAAAAAAATGATTGAGTTTAATAAAGGTCCACCACTTTTTGACAGTGCTCACCAGAGCAACACCTTTAGCTGACATTTATTCTTCCTGTTTTCCTGTTCCTACCAATTTTTTCAGGGTGTCTTTCAGAACCCCTTCTAATGACTAAACTCTTTTGTTTGGTTGTCTGAGGGATTTTCTTTGTGTCCGTTTTCTGTGAGCATCAACATTTTGGGTTTGTATTTTGGTTACTCAGAAGAATAACCAAAATTAATACAAAAATAAATTTGCTGTTTAAAACTATTGCAAGAACATGTTGTTTGGGGCAACATACAGCTCTGGAAAAAATTAAGTGACCACTGCACCTTTTTCTTTCCTTTCCCAAAAAGTTGAAAAAGTTTGCAATCTCTTAATTTTAATCCTTCTGTTTCTCACTCAAAAACTTCCTTTTAGACTTTATTTTGGAAGGGAAAGAAAAAGGTGCATTGGTCTCTTCATTTTTTCCAGAGCTGTATTTAAGATCTACACTACAAATGGTAGCCGTTCTATTTACATTTTATAAAGTACTATGGTAATAAACAAATCAACCACTGATACCTCAAACCATGCCAGACAAACAGGACTAAAGTCAATTGGAAATCAGTGAGCTAAAGGATGCCACTGATCCCTTAATTGTTTCGTAATTGAATTACCGTTGTTCTCCGCCGCTACATTTACAGTGTCATTGTGTACGGTCTCCTGCCTCTAGTGCATGTCCTCCGCGTGACGTAAACCAAGGCTCTGAGCTGGAAGGCTTCACTCGCAACTGGCGCTGGTCCTAATGAGCATTCACACAGGCCAGTAAACAAAGGGCCCAGGCAGGTGAGCTTTAAGTGGGTTCCACAGGTACCTTTGATGAGAGAAAAACAACTGGAAATCCAGTAGCTGTCAGCTCAATCTATGGCAACAGTTCAGTGTTGCTGAAAATAGAGGCATACACTGACGAAATGAGGACCGAGTCCAAAGCTAATGCTTAAATGCAAAAATATTTATTAAATCATGCCCAAAAAATTATAATATGGATGGTGCCTAACAGAAACTTTTATGATGACAGCCTAATTGTGCCAACAACATTTACACTAAACTTTTTTGATAATTTTTATAGACATTAATGTGTTCTATTTTTATATACATTCCTTTTATATATATATATTTTGCCTTTGAGACTCAGTTTTGGAGGATGATCCAGGATTAGTGACTAATAATATATTATATACATAATGCACTCTGAGATCTCACCCTAGCCTCAGTTTGAGTGCAAGGATCAAAAAAGGATTTGGAACTTTTCATTTTTTACATTTAGCATTAGCACTTCTGTCCATAGCTAATATAGATGTGATTAAGATTGCTCCAGTATGCAACATTGTATAGTTGTGTACATCCAGTACACAACATTGATCACCTTACCTTGTCTGGGCTGTGAACCAACAACCTTATTCACAGTTATTGGCCCAGTGCCTTAAAACAACTTGGACTTCTTCAGCCCAGATGAGTTTAAAGACAAAGTAAAAGAGCACTCTATATTTTAAGCCTGGATTATAGGAGTCTGATAACTATGTCTGCTGAACTACTAGCTAATAAAGATACCAATGCTTTGTCTTGCTGCTTCCATAGGTTACCAAGGTCAGGCATACTACTGTAGCATCCAGGGGGATGCTACTACTGTAGCATCTCCATGTTGGCCCAACACTACCCCAAAACAGGCTTGGCTGAGATGATCTCTATTTCCCTGTCAACTTACTGTAAGGTTAAGCTCAGTCTTCGCCACCATTATCAATTGGGCAATCCAGGAAAGGCTTTGCCCACGACCCAGTTGACTAGGAATCAAGCACCAGCATGGTCTCATTAAAATGTAAAAATAGTAGCATTCAATCACAAGTGGGTAAACCTGCTTTCAAAACCAAACCACCCTACATCCATTCTTAACTCCAGTCTACCGCAGCAGTGAGATGTAATATACCATTTCAAACCTGCAAACTTGTTCAGCACTTGCATGTATGTGTATAGGACTACAAATTAAGCACTTGTATATTGTCTTTTTCTCACAGAATTACAGCCACAAACAATGTGGTAGTGATGTATAAGTAGTATGTTATAAACATTAGAAAATATCCTATGATTTATGTCCGTCAGAACACAGGTATTTTTATTTTAAACTCCCTCTTCTTATTGTTCTATCGTAATATACAGAAGTTAATCAAATAAGAATGTTATTCAGTTGAATGTTGTGTACTGTAAGTGGCCTATAGCCAGCAACATTCAAACAATTCCTACTTCAATAGCCATGCCTTTCTTCAGACAGAAACCAAATGCCATCCATATCTTTTAATAATATGTTCAAAATGTTCCAATTTATTTTTTCATTATTTCTCAGAATATTTTATATCATCCCATTAGAAGCTTAAGGGAAACAAAGCAAATCCACACAGAAGCCCTATGGTGATGTGATGAGAGGGAATGGGATCAGGACTCAATCTGGGGTCTCCCATGGGTGAAAGACAAATACCAAGCTTACGGAGACTTAAAACTAATAATTTGTGTCGTAACGTGTCAACAATCCCAAAAATGTAAGCTTTTCCCTCTCAAATCTGGGTTGTTTCAAGTGGACAATGATTTGTTCCCCCTGTAAACTCCCGGATGCAGAATGTTTCTACTTTTTTTCAAATGTGCATTGCCCCATGCCAGGGATTAACTGTTCAATCAGAGTGATTACAAATAAAGGGGGTTGATCCATCAGAGACCTTCCAATATGCCACACCTTTTTAATTGGTCACACCCTCTATACAGTAAATGTACATGACCTTATTATCTGTCCATGTTTAAGGCCGTTGACTTGGTGCCTCCTGCAATGTAGACAGTACATTTATAGTAAAACACATACGTACACATACATTCGGTTTCCAGTCAAGCATTTCAGAACTATATTTGATCCAGAAATTATGTTACCACAGACAAATGAATGGACAGTTCAGTCAGTCAGTATGACCGGGGACTGGTCCCAATGTGTGGGTAGGCCTACTAGCTACAGTACATCGAAGGCAAATGAACTAAAAACAATCCCAATCTCCCACAGCTCCTCTGAATCTCTACATATACAAACTGCTGTCGGCTTTGTAATTCCCCACTAATATCAGCAATAACATTCAAGATTTCACATATTAAACTCTGAGTCGCAGGGCATATTGCTGGACAATTACAGTCCAAAACAAGCAGATACGGGTGATCTGAGATTTAATCCTGGATAAGCTTCATCCCTCTTTCCATCTCGTTCTTGCTCTCCTCTACTTTCCTCCCCTGTCCCTCTTTTATGAAATAAAAATAATAGTCACATTAGCCACACAGAAGCTGAATTAGCACAGCAATAGGTGTAAATACTATTTACAGTATTAACATCCAATAAAAATAAACCAATGTAATATTGTTGTTGCATATCATCCCTTATTATATTCTCCTTCATTACTTAAATTCAGTTTACATATATTTCAATATTTTACTACTCAAACAATGTTTTCCTTACATAAAAAACATAACGTCAAAATGCATTAATTTATATTGTGATTATTTAAAGGTTGGTACTTAAATATAAAGCTTAGTCTTGTTGATGAATTGTAAGACAGTGAAACCTCTGTCTCCATTTTACAGTATGAAGTCTGTGTGTTTTGTGTCTATACTGTAGTGTTGAGGCTAATCCAGGAATTGGGGAAGATGTGCACTGTATCATTATGAGCCTCAACCATAATATCCAGCCCTGGCCGGACTTCTCTGGGTTCAAACCCACTCTGGTGTACCTGTCGCAGGTCACTGCCATGACCCAGGCCGCTAAAAAAACAAAACCACAGTAGCTATTTGGATTAGGGAAGTGACGTCAGCAGCCAGGGCCAGTACTGTGTTTGGCCAACTCTGCCGCCAGCTTCTCCTGCAGTTTATGGAAGGAGGGACGCTTCTTGGGCTCAGCCTCCCAGCAGCACCTCATCAGGGCGTATACAGTGGGGGGGCATCCGTCTGGAGCCTCCATACGGTAGCCCTGCTCCACCTGCTCCTTCACCTCCTTCAGAGACTTGGGGGGGGGCAGAAAGGGAGGTGAGCATTTAGCCTACATACTGCACATGTTGTATGTTAATCACATGCTTTAAACAATTTCAATATGATTCACTCTTTCTAATTATATGGTCTGGCCACGACTAAGCCATTACAGGTGACCCCCCCACCCCCCACCCTCACCTGCCCACTCCATATCCCCATATCCTGTCTAACCTCCCAGTCAAACAGGGACAGGGCTGACCAAGTACAAAGGATTGACAGTGAGACTGTGTCACAGGAGAGCGTAAGTACCCTAATCTCATCCCCCCCTACGTGTACAAACACATACGCATGTAGGAATGCATAAACACACACGTATACACACACACACACACACACACAGAAGCACATACACAATCACATTCTCTCCCTCTCACCCACAACCCCTCAGTTCTTCTTCTTGACTGGCTGCCAGCAGGAGCTGTTACCGTAGAAACGCAGCCTACAAGCACTAATCCTGGTTTATCCCTGCCGTTATTACCTGCTTAGTGCCATTGCTTTGATTCTCTGCTTGTATGAGGAGTAACTGAGACTCTCTCCAAACAGACACATCATTGATAAAGTGGATTTTGGGTATAGAGTAAATTTAATAAATAAGCATTCTGTTTCCCTACTATTAACTGAACGCAGCATGGATGTTTAAGGAATATTTAGCTCATTTGCAAACAAGTCAGTCCAGAAGGATGTAGGTAGTTTTCCAGACAAATACTTACTAGGAAATGTGCAATGTGGTCTATGTTATCTCCACTGTTAGCAATTTTTCTAGCAATAGCTAGCAACTACATTTGAGCTGTACACCTGAAGCAACGGGACTGAAATAAAACCAATTCATGGAGGTCCTCTACTGGTACAATATCAGAACTACACACAGAAGAACCAGCCTTTATAAATTTGCCAATTTCCCCCCTGACTCCTACTCAGGACAGATCTAATAAGTCTGGGGCAAGTCCGTGTATTGACGCACTCACCGGGTCTTTAACCATAGGGTCATTTCCTTAGTTTCAGTGCCGTAAATAAGTCAATCAGTGGATAAAGGACTGCTGACGTAGCTGGATAATAGGTAAGGAAGGGATAAGGTTCAAATAAAACCCATTTTCCATGACCTACTCTAGAGTTTTATGTAACCTGAGATAATGGTAATTGGGAAAGACGCAGTGAGGCCATGATCTCAACCAGAACACAAGTTAGAAAAAGCAAGTGGACTGGCCCTCTGCCACTCATCGACGCTGAGATAAGGGCACTGGACACTGTCCAGGACTCCCGAGTGTGCTGTCAGTAAGCTCTGCTCCACGGTGGCTCCCGGAATACAGGACAACACCTCCAGACATGTAACATCTGCGTCACCCCCATAGAGGGCAGACTGGTTTGGTATTTCTAAGCATTCTTATGTTTATCTCGCAGTCATTTCTGTTGCATTCTGGTGCCACTGAACTCCAAACACTACAACACAGTTCACAAAGTTTGGGGAGGAACTTACCATTTTTGGGTAAGGTTGTCGACCATAGGAGAATGTCTCCCAGAGGAGAACACCGTAGCTCCATATGTCTGACCGTGTGGAGAATTTCTGAAAGCCAACCATACATGACCTCAAAATAAATTAAATGACAGTTCCTTTGAGGGCTGCTGGTCACATCAGATACTGGGTAAATGCTTGGCAGGCTAAAAAAACACACCAACTCTCACATTCACATTACATTTAAGACCGCAGCAGATGGGTAGAGCACTGGGCCAGAAGCATGGAGTGATGTGATTCCCCAAAAACTATTTTGAATTGAGGAAAAAAGCCTACAGAAATATGCACTTTTCCAGGTGTGAAACAGAACAAATAAAAGTACACATTCACTAGTAATGTGATCATGTTCCAGAGGTAAAGATCCTACCTCTTTCTTCAAGGCCTCAGGGGCTGTCCACTTTATTGGTAGTTTAGCGTTGTCCGAGGCCTTGCGGTCCACCTTGGTCAACCCAAAGTCACTGATCTTAGCCACGCCTTCGTTGGAGACCAGGATGTTTCGAGCTGCTAGATCTCTATGGACCAGCCTCTTAGACTCCAGGTACTCCATGCCCTCACACACATCCCTGAACACATAAAATACTGATGTACACACAAATGCACTGCTCGTGGTAAAGACTGAGAAAGTGAATGCATACATTTTCATGCTCCTATCGTACCGGCTCCCGGTGGGAATTGCACCCACAACCCTGGCGGTACAGGCGTCATGATCCTACTAAGTAAGCTGTAACTAATGTTGTGGCAGTGTGTGTTATTAAACTGTTTAAAAACACAATGTCAGGTATGAATAACTTCAATGGTAGGAACGGTAGCTGACAATGGGAGAGTTCTACTATCGAGTATATACTCTCCTAATTCTTTATTTATGGAATTCTGGTGTGGCCTCACAGTGCAAAGTGTAGTAGCTGGCTGGCGCCGATGACAGAGCGGCCCCTCGTCCGCAGGAAGTTCACCAGATTACCCTGCAACACAGAGTAAGATATTCGTATAACAATCACAGATTAGAAAATAATTGTTTGTTCCAAAAAGTTGTTTTTCCTAAATCCGATATCATGGTCTGTCTTCTGGACTGATATTAAGCCACAGAGTATATCAGCATGTCTTGATTGACTGTACTAAAGTCACAGCAGTACGACCTTGGCCATGAACTCTGTGACGATGTGCAGTCCTTCATGTAAGATCACCCCCAACAACCGCACCAGATTCTTATGCTGCAATGTCCTGATGAAAAGACCAGAATCCGATCAAAATCAATTTGACGACTGGGAAGGGAAGAGGATATTGAAGAATTTGAAAGGAACAAAGGACAAAGACAGAAATGTACTTCGATTTAGAATTCATTCAGTTAGATCAACCCTTAAACGTAACGTCCCCATTGTGGGATTTGAGCATTAACAACTACGTTTCATTAGAAGTGAATGTGCCTGGATATTGAGATAAACAGGGAAACCCTTCATTTAGTTTCTCCTTGTAGGATGCGCTCTGGTAATCACAGGAATGTTTACATTGACCATTTGGTGTGGGGGTTACTGTCTAGGCTTTGCTAGGTAAACACGCCCCTCAAGGTATTTAACAGCTTGTACCCCACATTACATTTCAGAGAATAGAGAGAGACAAGGAGAGTAGGGAAGAGTTTGAGCCTGTAACATCATGTGCTAATAGACTACCAATATCCTCCAATAAACATTGAATACTCTCTCCCTTGACAACCGAGTACGCAATTTATTATTACTACCACTATACGACATGGCTGATTTCTAACACCATATCTGTGGACTGTTTTAATAGTTAAAATCTGTCTGATATAAGAACGATTGACACACCCTCCCCAAAATAAAACTAATCCCAAACGCCCAATTCGATTGTTTTATGAGTTCTGTCATGTTTTTAAAAACATGGGTTGATGGATTAACTTGAGTGCGACGGTTAACTGACTGTCAGTACAGTTATATTGTGTTTATGGGACAGCTATGGGTCCAAGTGTGAACAAATTAACTGCATTCGGTTCTAAAGGAAAACGTATCTGACCACTGGCAACTTACGTCATGACCGTAGTCTCTTCTAAGAATGCCTGTGCAGTTACATCACATTTAATATTCTTTACCGCCACCTTCTGGCCCATGTAGTCTCCTGAATACACAGCTAGGAGACATCAAGGAGGAGAATCTCATTTTAAAACTCTAACCTCCGAAATATGGGTTCAATTTAGGCGTACAACAGTTTACTGGTTAAATTTTCACAGTAAGAAGATGTAGTCTCACCTCCAAACTCCCCCTCTCCGATACTCTCTCCCAATGTCAGCTTACTCATGTCCAGCAACCAACCCACTGTGACACAGAGAGACATTAGTATAAGTGTTTAACACACAGCATTGATACACAGAGACATTAATGTATAACACACAGCTCTGACACACAGAGACATAAGTGTATAACACACAGCTCTGACACACTGAGACATAAGTGTATAACACACAACTCTGACACACAGAGACATAAGTGTATAACACACAACTCTGACACACAGAGACATAAGTGTATAACACACAGCTCTGACACACTGAGACATAAGTGTATAACACACAGCTCTGACACACAGAGACATAAGTGTATAACACACAGCTCTAACACACAGAGACAAGTGTATAACACACAGCTCTGACACATAGAGACATTAATGTATAACACACAGCTCTAACACACAGAGACATAAGTGTATAACACACAACTCTGACACACAGAGACATAAGTGTATAACACACAGCTCTGACACACAGAGACATAAGTGTATAACACACAGCTCTGACACACAGAGATATAAGTGTATACCACACAACTCTGACACACAGAGATATAAGTGTATACCACACAGCTCTGACACACAGAGATATAAGTGTATACCACAAAGCTCTGACACACTGAGACATGTGTATAACACACAGCTCTGACACACGGATACATGTGTATAACACACAGCTCTGACACACGGAGACATGTGTATAACACACAGCTCTGACAGACTGAGACATGTGTATAACACAAAGCTCTGACACACTGAGACATGTATATAACACACACCTCTGACCACTGAGACATGTGTATAACACACAGCTCTGACACACTGAGACAAGTGTATAACACACAGCTCTGACACACTGAGACATAAAAAAACATTCTAATAAAACAGTAAGACATGTCACACACACAGAATGCCCTGCATGTCTCCTGAGCAGGACAGAAGAGAGTGTAAAGCAAAAGCTCTTACTTCTAGACAGCTCAAATTCAGCTGACTTGGTGCCCTGTTTCTCTTTGGGCTTTAGAAGTCTGGTGGCAATGGCACCCTTGTTTTTGGAGTAGAACTGCAAAGAAAAGTAACATTAAAAATACACTGAAAAATGTTGACATTTTTTGAGAGAATACAGTTATAATAGAGAGCTGAACAATACAATCTGCCCCACCCACATCAGCAGAGAACGTGGCTTTGCATTGCCACTAAAACATTTTTTTAATCAAATGAACCTCCCTTTTGCTGTTCTGTATTTCCTCACAAGAGTCTGTGATAAAAGTTTGAGGGGTGAAGACATCTGAACTCCACAGATAAAGGAGTGCTCTGTCATCTATAGCTTTACTGACTCACACTGTATCTCCAAACACCATAATGTCTGTGCTTCCCTTGGTTGGGTTACTGTTAACTTCAGAATTATATTTTTTCCATATAGATACTGCATGTTGGTGACAGGTGGCCAGCATTGCCATTGTATAGTAGAGGGTCTGTACTAAGCTCATGAAAATGAATAAGAGTCCATTCTTTTATGACAGAGTCCTTTGCTGAGATACAGGATAAGTGAGGCACCAGTATAACTGTGTGTCCATGAAGCATCTTGTTTAGCAAACATTTGTTAACATTACTCAAAACATCACTGTTTTGTTTGGTTGATGTATATAGAAAGACAGATATTTACCACATGGAAAAACAATATATGAATGAATACCCCCTTATATATTATATATGTTTTCCTAAAATTGTGGCTTGACTAGAGAAAAAACTGAGCTCTCTCTCAGAGAGAAATGAACATCTGAAATAAACAGAATTCTAACAACTGTATCCCACCTCACCTCAATCATGTCAATGAGGTTGTAGAAGTATTGTTTGTCATCAATGGTCAGTTTGTTGTTTTGGTAAATGACTCTGTAGTGGATGACCTGGCTGGTGTAGCTGACACAGAGGACGTAGTCACCGGGGTGCCGGATTGACTCACGCACCAGGAACAGGCCATCTTCCACTGGTCTCAGCTTGGCCACTGCCTCAGGACCCGAGATCTTACCATGGAACCAGCTGACCAACAAATCATATGAGTAATAAAAAAAAGAGACATTCCTCCACAGAATATTCCACAAGACTTGTGCGAGTCTGTGGAACTGATTTAGATTTTCAAAGTGTAATGCAGAAAAACGCCACATACACTGGCAGCTGAAAAACAAAAACAAATGATGCTCAGAAAGCCTTATGGACACTTACGGCATGAGACTGATTCGGGGGTCGATGCGAATGGCCTGGCGTTCGCGCAAGTTGCTAGCAGTGATGAGTCCTTCCTCCCCTGTGGTATTATGACGTGCCTTGTAAAGTCCCTTCCCCTAGAGATCAGAATAGCATTTGGTAGAACCAAGCAAATAAATACATTTTATCTCAGTTCAGACTTACAGCTTTTTTTATCAACGACAGCAAAATAAGTGATCATGTAATCTACCTGTCCGGACTCCACAATAGTGAGGATGTCTCCTTTTCGGTAGGCCAGTTCATTACTTGTGGGCTTGCTATGGTCACTCTTGGCAACACATTGCGTTCCGGTTGGCCAATTTTTCTGTAAAAAAAATGGTACAGAATGCAAGGCCTGGTAGAGAATTTTGTAAAAATCCTAAATTAAGAGTATGAAATGTACTAAAAGTTGAATATCACACAGGATGTTTTATGTTCTAACCTCCAAAATGATTGCCACCCTTGATCAATTATAAATAAATAAACATAATACTCTCTAGCAGGGACATCACTAGAAAATCATGGATAGGGGGCTAAGCCTCGTTTTGTGGGTTCTGGGCATACTCCCCAAAACATACTTACATTATGTATTTTTAGAGTATCAATGGTTGTAAAATCTATAAAAATAAGGTTATTTTTAGTCAAGGTTGACTAAAAGTATTCCTGTCTCATACTGTATACAGTGGGGAGAACAAGTATTTGATACACTGCTGATTTTGCAGGTTTTCCTACTTACAAAGCATGTAGAGGTCGGTAATTTTTATCATAGGTTACACCTCAACTGTGAGAGACAGAACCTAAAACAAAAATCCAGAAAATCACCTTGTATGATTTTTAAATAATTAATTTGCATTTTATTGCATGACGTAAGATTTTAATACATCAGAAAATCAGAACTTAATATTTGGTACAGAAACCTATTTTTGTAATTACAGAGATCATAAGTTTCCTGTTGTCCTTGACCAGGTTTGCACAGACTGCAGTAGGGATTTTGGTCCAATTCTCCATACAGACCTTCTCCAGATCCTTCAGGTTTCGAGGCTATGGACTTTCAGCTCCCTCCAAAGATTTTCTACTGGGTTCAGGTCTGGAGACTGGCTAGGCCACTCCAGGACATTGAGATGCTTCTTACGGAGCCGCTCCTTAGTTGCCCTGGCTGTGTGTTTTGGGTCGTTGTCATGCTGGAAGACCCAGCCACAACCTTTCTTCAATGCTCTTACTGAGGGAAGGAGTTGGCCAAGATGTCACGATACATGGCCCCATCCATCCTCCCCTCTATACGGTGCAGTTGTACTGTCCCATTTGAAGAAAAGCATCCCCAAAGAATGATGTTTCCACCTCCATGCTTCACGGTTGGGATGGTGTTCTTGGGGTTGTACTCATCCTTCTTCCTCCAAAAACGTTGAGTGGAGTTTAGACCAAAAAGCTTGATTTTTGCCTCATCAGACCCCATGACCTTCTTCCATTCCTCCTCTGGATCATCCAGATTGTCATTGGCAAACTTCCGACAGGCCTGGACATGCGCTGGCTTGAGCAGGGTGACCTTGCGTGTGCTGCAGGATTTTAATCCATGACGGCGTGGTGTGTAACTAATGGTTTTCTTTGAGACTGTGGTCCCAGCTCTCTTCAGGTCATTGACCAGGTCCTGCCATGTAGTTCTGGGCTGATCCCTCACCTTCCTCATGATCATTGATGCCCCACGAGGTGAGATCTTGCATGGAGCTTGACCGTCATCTTGAACTTCTTCCATTTTCTAATAATTGCGCCAACAGTTGTTGCCTTCTCACCAAGCTGCTTGCCTGTTGTCCTGTAGCCCATCCCAGCCTTGTGCAGGTCTACAATTGTATCCCTGATGTCCTTACACAGCTCTCTGGTCTTGGCCATTGTGGAGAGGTTGGAGTCTGTTTGATTGAGTGTGGGGACAGGTGTCTTTTATACAGGTAACAATTTCAAACAGTTGCAGTTAATACAGGTAATGAGCGGAGAACAGGAGGGCTTCTTAAAGAAAAACTAACAGGTCTGTGAGCGCGGGAATTCTTACTGGTTAGTAGGTGATCAAATACTTATGTCATTCAATAAAATGCAAATTAATTATTTAAAAATCATACAATGTGATTTTCTGGATTTTTGTTTTAGATTCCGTCTCTCACAGTTGAAGTATACCTATGGTACAGACCTCTACATGCTTTGTAAGTAGAGAAACCTGCAAAATCAGCAGTGTATCATATACTTGTTCTCCCCACTGTAACAGTAATTTCAGGGTCTATAAAAGCTGGTTCACGCGTTTAATTACACGGCTGAATCCCGGGAGATTAGCAGTGTGGGAAAACACCACATTGTTCAATATTTTTTTATATTGCTAATGCCCCCCCTAAAATAGTCCTAGCGACGTCTCTGCTCCATAGTCATAATATCATTAACGATTGTAAGAAATCAACCAACATTAGGTTCCACATTTCTCAAATTCCAGCACTGCAGCTTTCTGATGGGCAACAATACCGTATTTCTCAAAAGGAATGAGTCCCGCACTACGAAGTTCAACAATTAATCTTAAGCTGTCATGACAGAAATGTATACATATTATATATACATATATATCCAACTAGCTAACAATTTAGATATTTGGAAATAATGGATACATACCGTTGCCATCCTCAAGTTAGTTAACACCTGTTCAAGAAGTGTGCATTTCTCGAGGAACACCTTTGGCAGACTGAACCCAAAACACCTTTAAAACAAAAGCAGTATGCTAACAAACGTTATTAACTGCTGCACACCACTCGTCTCAAACTTGAAAATCAGCCTCGGTGTGCCTTCATATTTCAGTTATTCGATACCTGTGGCTTTATCAAGAACCCTACTATGTTGCACGAACAGAAGAGATGAGCAACTATACGTGTTCAGGAATTTAGGGAACCGCAGTTGTCAATGCATTTAGAGTTCACAGTTAACAGAGAACATAAATGAAGCTATGACGAATGCGGTCACTTACCTAATGCTGCATCTGTTCAAATATTTAACAATAGTCGGTTATATTTTTCGCTCACAGTAACATTGAAGTTTCGTTTTTAGAAAATGCGGACGTACGGCCAGTTACACATTGCGTCGCAGCCGCAGCTATTTAGGTAACAAAGGAAATTGAGACAGTCGTCTTGTAAGATTCGGACAAACAGCGGATATTAAGTGGGCAAATACGCCTCTTTAATTCGAACAATAATCTACTAATAGACAGACCTACATAGGCGCTATGATCATCCACCTTACTTAGTCCTTTACCGACAGTTCGACCCCTTTAGATGTATTAATACCAAACATACCATTGACCACAGAGGCTCATGTGTTCAAGCCCCAACCAATTGACAAATGAACAGCAACACATCATAAAAGTAGATCAACATGGGTTATAAGTCTTTATTATTCAACCTTGGATTTAGGCGACACTACAAAGACATTCAAATAATATTACAATAATGTTAACACTCCATCCGTTTCACAATACAAAGTTGATTGCAACATCCTCCAAATATAAGCAAATATTGAAAGGGGTGTGGTGATGCTTATATGAAATCAAGGTGAAAAGCAAGCAGCTTCTTACAAGTCATAATGCCCCAGATTATGTGCATTTCATATCAGTTCCTCAATCATCACATGAATAAGAGCTTTAAAATAATGCATGAAACAGTAAAGGTTTATTTAAATGTTCCCCTTTTAAGAACTTTCAGTCCATACTTTGATGTAAGATCTCCTATTCACAAAACAATGCAGGCACAAGGAAGAAAGTCTAAGACTATAAACCCTTGATGATTTCAGTGGATATACATATTTCTACAGTTCTCCCTCACTCAAGACATATTCCTCCTTTAACACTCAACAAAAGACCAATTTTTAAGAAGCAATTTTAAATGATACAAATATGGCTGCATATAATAACATAATTCTTCTTTCATAAGTGCTTTATTCTCACAGCATGCCGAACTTATACTGTGCAACATAGGAGCTTTTCATAAACTCCTCTGACCAACCATTTTCCATTACCGAATGATTTCCTTAAAAGCTTTCAAAATGTTTTCTTTGTGAAATCCCATCCTGTACAAAGATGACATTTGTGTTTTCAGGTATCAGCATCGATAATGACTATAGTGCTTCACAAAAGGCGGTTTAAGTCTTTATTAATTACAGCTTTATTATTTTATTAGCCTTTGCCTAGAATTTAGGCATAATAAACTGGATTTTTCAAAAACTAATTTTTATGTATCAGTGCCTTTGTCTTTAAAAGCACTCAATATAATCTCCTTAACCAAAACCCATCCACAAAACCAATTATTTTCTTTAGAACTCATCAATACATGCATCTAAATAAGGAACTCTTGCAGTCTTTAGTTTCCTACAAACACAGGACTGACCTGCACAATAAAATAATAAAGCTCCTATTCAACAAGAAACGCGGGGGTGGGGGACTAATTAATGCCATGTTAAAATGTAGGCATCAGTGTAAGAATACTTACAGTATGTAACTAATAGACAATGATGGGTAACAGTGGCTGGTATAGGTACTGTAAATGGGAGGGCTTTATTAACTAAGTGGCCAAATATTCTGGAAATGGAATGGTTTAATCCTTTAGCATTGTTCCAGATCAGTATGTGCTGTAGCAAACTTCGCTGATTCTCATCATAATAAAGAGTTGACCTGAAGCAGATACAGATCGGGATTCAGTCCATCTTTCATTTGCTCTTGAAACCTCAAGTCAGTTAGTGATGTTAAAGACAAGTTTTAACATGATCATAAGTACATCTACAGTACGTTACAGTACAGTACAGTATGCATGGAAGAGAATGACAGTAAATAATCTTTCTCTCCCCTCCACATTCACTCTTCCCTCTATGGGAGAGAGAAATGTTAGGACTAAGTCAGTTATATTCATATAGATTTTGCGAATAAAAACAAACACAAAGTATGTGACATTCTGCCAGTCCTGACTACCAACCCGCTGTAGCCTGAATGCCAGTCTGGATGTGCTTTACTCCTCTATCATTCTCAGGCTAACATTAGCAGAACCAGAAAGGCATACAGACTAACACTGTTCTGGCAGAGATCAAGCATCCACCTCTTCTGCATCCTCCTTTTTGTCTTTCTTTCCCTCCCCCTCTCCTTCTCCTGTCTCACTTCCGTCCCGTCTGCGCTTACGGTTCCGAGCGCTGGCCTTAGACGCCGGAAGAGAGTCCATCCCCAGAACCTTGTGGATTTGACGGAATGCCAACAGTCTCAAAGCATGCTGGAACCGGAAATAAGAGAGGTTGATAAGTGATCTTTAAATACAGTGCTCAAAAGATCTTTACTGTACATTGTGTAATTTGTTGAGAACAGAATGACATAATAACAGTCAATGGAAACCAAAATCACCAACTAACTGAGGACTGGATTCAAACTCACACCAAAAATCTAAGTAAACAATTTAAATCACAGGCTGTCCAACCTGTGTGCATTTCATCATGGCAACTCAAAGTGACTCAGTGTGTATGCCCCCCACGTGCCTGTATGCACTCCCGACAAAATCTGGACATGTTCCTGATGAGACGGCCGTTGGTGTCCTGGGGGATCTCCTCCCAGACCTGGATCAGGGCATCAGTGAGCTCCTGGACAGTCTGTGGCGCTACTTGGCGGCGTCGGATGCACCAATACCTAATGCCCCAGAGGTTCTCAATTGGATTCAGATCTGGGGAACGTGAGGGCAAATCAATGGCTAAAATGCATTCAACATCCAGAAACCGCCTACACACTCTGGCCACATGAGGCCGGGCATTGTCCTGCACCAGGAGGAACCCAGGGCCCACTGCACCAGCGCAAGGTCTGACGATGTGTCTGAGGATTTCATTCCGGTGCCTAATAGCAGTCAGGTTACCATTGGCTAGCATGTGAAGGTCTGTACGACCCTCCAAGGATATGCCTCCCCAGACCATCACTGACCCACTGCCAAACCAGTCAGGCGGGATGATGCTGCAGGCAGCTTTACGTTCACAACGGCGTCTCCAAACTTTTTCCACTTCTGTCACATGTGCTCAGTGTGAACCTGCTATTATCTGTGAAGAGAACGGGCACCAATGGTGGACCTGCCAATCATTTTCTGGCGAATGCCAATCGAGCTGCACGGTGCCGGGCTGTGAACACAGGTCCCACTTGAGGAGATTGGGCCCTCATGCCATCCTCATGGAGTCTTTGACAGTTTGGTCAGAAACATGTACACCAGTAGCCTGCTGTAGGTCATTTTGTAGGGCTCTGGCAGTACACCTCCTGTTCCTCACACAAAGGAGCAGATAGTGCTCCAGCTGCTGAATTGTTGCCCTTCTACGGCCCTGTCCAGCTCTCCTCGTCTAATAGCTCATCTCCTTGTATCTCATCCATGCTCTTGAGTCTACTGGGAGCAAATCTTCTTGCAACAGCACATATGGATCTGCCATCTTGGAGAAGCTAGACTCCCTGTGCAACCTGAATGGGCTGCAGGTACTGTCACATGCTACTAGTCGTGACCAGGACAGTAGCAAAATGCAGAACTATAAAATAATCAGTCAGGAAGGATAAGGAAAGAGCAACTGTCTGTGGCCACCACCTGCAAAACCATTCCCTTTTTGTGGGTTGTCTTGCGGTTGCCTCTGACTGGACAGATTAATATCCCTGAAGTTCAATTGACCTGGTGTTATGCTGTGTTGATCACATGTTCCCTTAATTTTTTTGAGCAGTGTATATTCCCCTCCCAGAGTGTAACCTGAGATAGCAAATTAAATACAACTTTCAGGTGGATCTGTACATAACAAAACATTTGAGTTGGGTGTTTTGTTAATTGTGGGGGAAAGGTGTTCTGGGTGACCATTACCTTTTTCTGGAAACATTTCTGAGTAAACAAACTATTTGGTGGTGACTTTGTATACCCTCTGTATTTGCATCAATTAACTAAAAAAAGATTGTCTAAATATGGGCAAAGATACTGAAATATATTGAAAGATATTACAGATGAGAGGTTGAGATTTGTGCTACTGATGGCTATCTTGAAACAAGCAAGTGAAGTGTCTGCCAACGTCCTCCAGCATTAACCCCACTTTGAAAGTCAGAGAGATCTCTTCAAGCCATTATAGCCGAAATAGTGACCAGCCCTGCAACTTTATACCTGGCCAAAAGCATAATGGGATATCCAAGAAAGGGATGCTTTGGAAAATGGAAATTAAAACAGAATGCAAAGATAAGCAAATAATTCAAGCGCTATATTTAAATGGAAATAGTACAAAGACAACATATCTAATGTTGAAATAGAAAAATGTTATTGTTTGTTGAAAAATATATGCCTACATTGAACTTGAAGCCAGCAACACATTACAAAAAGGCAGGGACAGGAGAAACAAGACTGGAAAAGCTGTGTAATACAAAAAAAACCCTGGTGGAATATCTCACAACTTATTATGTTAATTTGCAACAGGCCAGTAACGTGATTGGGTAAAAAAGAGCATCCCAGAGAGGATCAGTCTTTCACAAGTAAAGATGGGGAGGGGTTTACCACTCTGTAAAGACAGCGCAGGCAAATAGTGCAACAATTTAAGAATAACGTTTCTCAACTTAAAATTGCTTATAATAATTAAAAGATTTGGCGAATCCAGAGAAACCTCTGTACGCAAAGGAACAAGGCTGATAACCAATATTGGATTACCTTTATTTTAGGGCCCTCAGATGGCACTGCATTAAAAACAGACACGATTGTTTTTTGCATGGGCTCAGGAGCACTTCTAAAAACAATTGTCTATTAAAACTGAGAGAAAGTAGGCTTGGGAAACTTAACACAACACAGATGTGTGAGAAAGTATGTCTGTTTAGGTGTATTCTAATTTTAAAGGACACAACACAGAGTAATGTTGCTTTGCAAATGTATGTAACTTTCTATACATCCTTGGAAACTCCACCAAGGAATGTGGTTGAACGTCAACTCCACCAAGGAATGTGGTTGAACATCAATGCCACACATCCCCCATACATTCCAAAGTTTGGGA